>BPLR01002106.1:0-33426 GCA_021605095.1 Caerostris extrusa
GTAACGAGAACTAATCCAATATTTTTTAATATAAATTATTAGCTTATCAAATTCTAAGCAAATAAAAAATCCCTCCCTTCTACATCTGCTGCATCAAATCAACTATTAGATCTCAGATGTTTCCTAGATATGCACTACTAGCCTTTTTAAAATTTTATACACTAAAAATGTCGCCTTTCTTGGAGTAGCAATTTTTCCATTTCTACAGACGTGAAATTTAAACAACAGGAAGAAGGTGCTGTGATATGCAAATGATTAGCTTTTCAGCACATTCAAACAAAGCAGCGACACCAATGTGTTTAAATGAGGAAATTCTTCAGCCGGTTTCTCGTACAGAAATTGCATTCGACATTGTTGCCTGTGAAAAGTTGTTGTGGTGCCTCGTGTAAGAAGCAGAAATGCGTACCAACATGTTTCTGACATTGATGAAGGTCGAACTGTAGCGTACCGGGATTGCGGTTTATCGTATCGCTGTATTGCTGCGGTCGTCGGTCGAGATCCAATGACTGTTTTGCAGAATATGGAATCGATGGGTCCAGGACGGTAATACGGAACGCCTTGCTGGATCTCAACGGCCTCTATCACTAGCAGCCGAGAAGACAGGCATGTTACCCGCACTGCCTTAATGGATCGTGAAGCGCCGTCTCAAGCTGCGAGTCAAGAATTGGTGTCGTTTGCAAAACCAGTGTGTGCACGAACAGTTCGACGACGTTTGCAGCAGCATGGACTCTCAGCTAGGAGACCATGGCTGCGGCTACCCTTGACGCTGCATCACAGGCAAGAACGACTTCAATGGTGTGATCAACGACGAACCTGGGAGCACGAATGGTGAGACGTCATTTTTCAGATGAATGAAGGTTCTGCTTACAGCATCAAGATGGTCGCATCCGTGTTTGGCGGCATCGTGGTGAACGCACATTGGCAGCGTGCATTCTTCATCGTCGTACTGGCCCATCACCTTCGTGATGGTATGGGGTGCTATTGGATACACGTCTCGGTCACTTCTTGTTCTCGTTGCCGGCACTTTAAACAGGGCACGTTACATTTCTGGTGTGTTACGACCCGTGGCTCAACCCTTTGTTTGGAGCCCTACATTTCAGCAGGATAATGCACGATTTCAGTTGTTTTACATAAGTTGCACATCAAAATGAAGATCTAATTAGTAAATTTCATTGTATACAGAAATTTCAATTTTGTCATTAGTGACATCATTATTTATCGTTGAGTTTTTACCTTACTCCGTAAGTTCTGTAACACGTTACTCGGAGAATTACAGAACTTCTTTTGTTCATGATTCTATGACATTCTAAACAACGGCAAATGGCACTTTTGATTATTTACTGAGTTGTCTAGTAATAAACGAATAACAGCATTAGAATGCAAACAAATTCCGAAGCAATTTTTCCATTACACACAAACTCAAATAAAAGACTCAAACTGATATTTAAATGCAAATGCATAAATTTAAATTGTTTTTCTATTTTAACTTTATAAATATTTCAAAGGAAAATGTTTAATATTTAATCTCATTTTACTCAAATATTTTATATTATTTATTACATTTTAATAAAGTCTTTGAAATATTGCATTAAATTAAAGTTTCTACATTATAAGCGTTAAAAATAAGGATTTCTGATTTGTAATCCAAAATTACAGTTTCAATTAGTTTAAATAATGCATAACAAGTAAATTTTCGTGATTTTCGGTTGTATATTTAACAAAAAAATTACAAATCCTAAGGGGAAAAAATGTATCTCTCAGTAGTTAAGTTTTTAATTATGGCTACCCAAGTCAATTTATTTCATTTTTAGATCAATTTATTCTTTTTGTAGATTATATATTTTCTTGTGGTAATTAAAAAATGATGGTATAAGAAATAATTCTTTAAAGAAAAAAATAGTTTACACCTACGCTTTTCTAAAAAAATATATAATATTTATTTAATTTAAAAATAACTAAGAAATTTTTTTCTCGATTTCTTACTAAACCATAAAAAAACCTTGATCGATTAATTTTTTTTATCATATTAACAATTTTAACATGCTTACAAATGATATGCTAATTTTTATAAAAGGAAATATGTTATTTTTTAATTAAAAATGATAGTTAAATTATATATTTATTTAAAAATGAAGATATGTTAATTTTATTAAAGTTATATGAAATAAAATGACAGAAAAAATGCTTCTAAAATGATGTTAATAGAAAATGTATCAATTATTCAAAGTTATTCAACCTTCAATAAAAGATAATAATTAGATTATATATTAAAAAAAAACAACACAAAGCTGATCATATTTCCATACTACATAAGTTGATGAAGTTATCAATAAATATTACTAAATGCATACTCTTAATAATATGAAATAAAATCTATAGATAAAATTTTACAAAGAAATAATACCTATATATCCCTTTATATGTATTTCGGAAATTTTCATGAAAAATGCTTTAATGCTGGAATGTATTAGATAAATATATATTGATTTGTATAAGAAAAAAATACACACCAGGAAAAAAAAAAGTATATTACAGAATCGCTCATTTCCAAAAAAGTTTAAATGTAGGAATAATAAATTATTAACACACATTAGAATTAATAGGAATATAATTATATAATTAGGGAATTTTATTGTAAGAAAAAATGGTTATCATACTGTTTATAATAGAAAATAATCGAGTGAACAAAAGCCACTAAGTCTTAAAAATTGCATATTTTCTCATTTATTCTAAATTAAAATAACAATTTATTAAATTACTCCACCAAATTACACCGAATGAAATGAAAATAATTTAAAATGCTTTAGATTTGATTATTAAGTAAAACTAAACGTGTAGATAAAGACTAAGACAAATATACAAATAAATCATAAAATAATTATATGCAAATGTTTTAGGTGCTTGAGCAATATTTAATAGGAACAGCTCCAGATATTTATTGTTAGCATAAATACAGTGTTTGAAATATTGAAAACAACTTTTCTCTCAGATTGCAGATAAATTGTTCCCCTCATTGCTTACATGCACAAAGCACCACCATCACGTGATATATTTAAAGGCAATAAAAAATTTAAAGAAGTCATTTGTATATATTATAGATCTTTTCAAACACGAAAACAAATATGATTAAAGGGCGAAAAAGAAATCATAGTACATAACATTTCGTTCTCGTAAACTAACAGTTATGGAGTTAAGTAATAGAGTTTCCTTTTAAATTGATCGCACAAGTTTGCTAAGGTCGAAGAAGTAAATAAATTTGCAGAGAGATAAAATGAACTATTCAAAAAATTGGATAAAAGAAGCATTTTGGCCCATTTTCTTTCTTTTTCACTTAGAAGGAATGGAAACTATACCATGTCCTGGCTTTTTTTCAAGAAGCAATATCTTCAAGGTGATGTGGAATTTCCCCAAATTTCTGTTTCCAAGTTTCGTATGTTTCAATCTGGTGAACCAAATTATGTGGCTGTGTTTCATTTCTATTGCCCAGGATGAATGGGCTGGACTAGTGGTTCTGTCTCTGGAACTGTGGATCTATATCGGCGTGTTTCGATCCCGTACTAAAATTCGACTGCTGACGGAAGATCTTTACAGAATATCGAACATGCTGCATGCTTACACTCTCCAGAAGAAGAAAATGATGAAGATTTACATTTGGATGTATGGTTTATTCGTGATTTTGGGAACTGCATTCTTCGAAGTGACGTTTTTCAAATCTGGACTGACAACATACGCACATGACGAACTGCGGAATTCCGAAATAATTCCTGCCCACTTAAAAAAGAACCATTTGTGGACGTTTTAAATGTTAATTATGCTTTCACCATCTTATTAGCAAATGGGTTTTTCGCAATATTGCCTGGATATTACTGCTTTGCATGTAACTGCATGAAGCAATTTTTCTTACGCTTTGAAAAGAAGTCGAATGTTTTTATAGCACACCAAGATTATCATAGAATTTTAGAAATCTACAAAGAAATGAATGAAACTATGATAATGATGGATGATTTTCTTCTTAGCCTTCCAATTTTGGTTTCTGTAATTAATATCTTGGCAACGCTCTTCTGGTACGGTTACAGTTTTGCATTCGTACCAAATGATAACAACGTGATAGGCATATTTTTTTCCGTGGGACTTATACAGTACTTTGTGTTGCTGCTGCTGATCTTGCCTTCAGCTGCAGCTACTAATCAAGCTGCGGCGACGGCGAGAGAAATTGTTCTGTCTTTACCAGGTTGGTTTCCAAAGAGGTACAGCATCATAAAGTTACTTGTATGTAGGAGTTTCATGCATAAAACTGCTTTAACATTGTGGAATATTTATCGAATCGACAAATCTTTACTGATTAGTGCTATAGGCACTTTAATTACATATGGAATTCTACTTGGCACTCTAGGAAGTGTTAAAAGTTCCAATAACGAGAACTAATCCAATATTTTTAATATAAATTTCACTATAAATATATGACTAAAAAATATAATAATATATAAATATTTGACTACACTATATAAATGTTTGCAAAATGAATGGACTTATTTTAATGCCGATATAACATGCAGCACTGTTTATGCAAATTAATAAAATAATTTCGTTTCAATTTTTTATATTTAATCATAATTTATGTAACTACTTCATAAACTATCATATCAAAAATTTTGTTATACATCAATTTTTTAATTAAAATATTTATGTCACAAAAATTGTTTAAAACACACATTACATTAAAAAATCCATCAGTAATATATAATAACAAATTCTCAATGAGAAACATTCGATTTAAATTTTACTATAAGGTAAATTTGCTTATAAAAATACTGCATGCCCATGAGTTGAAATATACCACATAAAAATTAGTTAAAACTATATAAGTCGCAGCAAAAACAACTTTCAATTTATGGAGAATATGTGCTGTCAGTAAAAAGTAAAAAAAAAAAAAAAAATATTATGTAATTGACTTTGGTAATAAATTGAAAAAATAACCCATACACCTATTATTTAATTCATGAAAGTTAATAAGGACATTTTATTATATTTTAAAATATAAAATGCATGTTAAAAATAAAATAATTTCAGAATTTATTCACTAATTTGCATTTAAAATAAGAATAATAATAAATAAAACTCACTTGATCATAGAAATAAAAATCACATAAAAGGCAAATCCGGTTTTGTAAGAAATTTTCTGTAAGTTAAAAACACTAATTTTTTTAAATAAACAATTACTATATTAGTATGGATAATTTAGTATTTATTTAAATTCAAACTTGATTCATAACTTAAGTTATTCTTTTTCTACAAATTAAAAATATCTTCCCCAAAGTTAACAAAAATTCCATTCGTCATACTTGTTATCAATGAAATAAAGGATGGAATTCATCTTATTTACTACAACTTTAGTACCACACCACACCACATCAATGTACCTAGAAATATCTTATGTTACTGACACAAAAAGTACAGCAGGGCAAAAATAAGTCAAATATTTAATAATATCCATTTAAAACATTTTTTGTTTATGTTATTGCAAACAGTACTTGTACAGTATCAATAAAATAAAAGGATGTAATTCACCTTAATTTACTACAACTACTACATTACACTATACTACACCACACCACACCACACACATCACATCACTGTACCTAGAGGCACCTTGTGTTACTGACAAAAAAAAAGTAAAACAGGCAAAAATAAATCAAATATTTAATCATATCCATTTAAAACATTTTTTGTTTATGTTATTGCAAGCAGTGTGAAGGAAAGTTTTAAATTTATATCTCAAATCCCTTCTTTCTGAACTCGGGCAAATATGAAATGTTTACATCCAAATGTTTCTTCTGCGGCAAATCAAAACAATCCTGACTAAACTAAGATATTTATTCGAACTTCAAGCCTCCAAAAATGCATTCCTTGTATTCGACCGTTTTAAAAATAACCCAACTTATCTTTCCCAAAGTAAATATACTTTATTCCAGCGCTTCACTTGCATATCATATAAATCTGTGAGTGAATGTTTTCATTTCTTCACCACTCTCAGCATGGAAATCGTAAATCGATAAGATTTACTGAAGACAAAAAGCAAATATTATTTCGCAAGCTCAGTAATGAGATTTGACTCGTATACCACGCCGAAGAAAGAAAGGCGAAAATGGGAGATACAAATCCACGTTCTTTATTTGGAGAATTCCGGAAATTTGAGAGCCATTTCTGTCAGAATCAATGATTTGAAAGCAAGGATCTTAAAAGGATTCTGTTATCCCACCTTAAGAGATTTATGTTGGGCAAACACATTAAATTTCCTATAGATTGTATCCGGAATGTAGTTATGAGTGTTATGCATCATTTAGTATGTATTCTTAGGTTGCTAAAAATTCAATCTATCCTACGCTTTTAGTGGGATATCATATGCTGTTTTAGCCTTTCCAAAAACTTAATTAGAAAAAAAGAAAACTATTATATTTTCTTGAATGATTGTAACTTTATATTTAACATGCAGAAGGTCTCAGTAAGGGATTTGAAAACTCTGTCAGGGCAATCACTGCTTTAAGAAATCAGAGATTAGATGGTAACTATGGTAACATATAGAGTCTTAACATGGTAACATGGTAACATATTATAGTCTTGGATATGCAATAAGGTTTCCATGAGTGTGTTTTCAACGTTTTCTCTCATACGCCACGTGCATGTAATGCATTTGAGAATATCAGTTGAGCAATATCCTACTATCAACTCTAGTAAGAGTACATTGTGTAGAGTACGTAATTGAAACATGTCACTCTCCAAAAAGAAGACGTATTTAAAAAAAAAAACTTATAAATGAGATAGAAAAAAAGGTAAATTATGCATATTATTCAAAAGAAAAGATTCTATAAGTCGCTATAGTGTTATTAATAAATTACCATTGAAATTTCGTGTAAATATTATTTCGCAAGCAGCTTAAATAGTGCATTCGTCCTTAGTTCCCCTGCACTATTTTATGTCTGACTAATTTCCATCTATATAAGTACCTAAAGAACTTATTTATTTCTATACATAATTTCGATGCAATATAAGGTTGAAACTAGCAGTAAAAAGTCAGAAGAAAAAAGATAGGCTTCCCCCTAAAATAAAAATGATCGTTCATATATAAGTGCGTTATAAAATTTCATAAAAATGATATTTTTTTGAGAAATGTGAAGTAAAAATTTTTAATAACAAGGATTTCTTCGTGTCTATATGTTTATTTTCTATTATTTTAATTTCCATGTATTGCATTTTGTATTCCTATCTGTTAACATTCACTGTTGGACGTGCAAAAACCATTTATTTTTAGATTTATTTCAGATGAAATTATTTAACCGTTATAAAGATGAACTAATAGCACACTATAATATAATTATATAATATTGGACAAGGAAGCAAATATATAATTCTGAAGGAGAATTTAGGACCGGACAAGTTGTAAGTCATCGGAGATCAGCCTTTTATTTGGACATTCGATGTCTGCGCTAATGCTGCACAGCTGGTGCTGCCTAGGGAAGCATAAATTCGACTGCGCCGTTTATTTCTTCATTAGATCTCCCTGACCAGGGATTCGGCTGTTTTATGAATGGAGCAACTGTAGTTTATGTCAGTGATTGCATCTCTCACAAATTAGATCGCATTACTACGAATGGCGACCTGCTGCGTAAAAAGAGGATGTATCCCACAGCGGTTATTACGCATTGCAATTTATGTATTTATATACAGTGGTACCTTGGCATGAGAGTTTAATTCATTTCACTACTTGGTTGTAAGTCAAAATACTCGTATCTCAAATCAATTTTCCCCATTGATATCGCTCATTTTTTTGCGTGGGTCAGTTTTTATAATCATACAGTTATAATAAACGAATAAAAATTAAGTTGAAACAAAATAAAACCGAATGCATACATACGTATAAAAGACACTTCAAAAAAGAAAGAAACTAAGGAAAAGTAAATAGGTTTAGTGAAGTTTATTTATTTCATTTCATATAAGCCTAGCTCAATTTTCTTCTTCGCTATTTTTTATTATTATTTTTTTTTACCATCATTTCGCCGCTTTCATTCTCATAGCATCTCCATAAAAACCTACCCAAAGAGCTTTGTTTATGATAATCGAGCCTAAAAAAGCTTAAACTGCAACTCACGTGGCTCGTTCTCATTTACTAACTCAGAAGTGACCAACCCAAATGATCCTGCGGGACACTTCATCAAAACTCCGCTGACCGCATGTTAAATTATATATCCCCATATTATAGTTAGACCCAGATTAGACTATAGATATTTTTGGAGAGAAAAATTGAAACATAATGAGCTATTATTTTGGTGTTTACTATTATTCCTGCATGTAAACGTAGATAATATTAAATAATAATGAAACTAAATATAAATAAAATTAAAAAAAAATGAAATAATTAAAAAATATTTATTTTACTAGTGCGATATTTGTTTCTCCACTCTTTCAATTAGCTTTTCAAAACCGATCTCAATTTGGGTATTTTCATGTAATTGGTGTTGTAGGTTAGCGTCCGTTATGTTTGAACGTGTTTTGTATTTGGTCAAATTCATTTTAGAAAAAAAAAAAACGAATCGCAGGTGTAAGTTTAATTAAAAGCTCTAACAACTTCAATTAAGAGTCTGATTTGCTCTGTTATCAACAATCAACTGTGCGTATCTAGGGATGGTCACTGCATCACTGAGGTCATTTAAAATGAACTACAGAACCTAATATATTAGATATTCCAAGATGCGCGTGCATCATGAATTCGCAGAATATAATTTAATTATTCTGTGAACTCATAAATTAAACAGACAATATCTGCCGCAAGAATATTATTTCAAAATTAAAGTTAATTTTTCTCATAATTTCGACAATTAATTTTTGAATATATGGATGCACACATGATATATTCTTTTAATGCTTTGGTTTTCACTACTTTGGCCATTATAAAATAAATATGTTTTGTAAAAATGTGATATATCTCAAGGGCCAGTAAAATATTCAAAGGTGGGCCACCCAGGTTGGCCACTACTGTTTAAATGCTTATCACTTCACAGTGCACACAGTAATTAACTATTGTAACCTCCGACAGAAGTATCCTTACTCATTTCTTACGTGACCGAGATTGAATCAAACTCAGACCTATGTGGCATAGAAGTCTCCCATTATATTTTTATGATACAAGAAAAATTAGTACTCCGCATTATAATAGACCAATTAAATTAGAATCTTGAATTAATGATTATAATGATGGGATGCTCGTAACTTTCTACACACAATCTGAATTTTTCGGATCAGTTATTTAAAAAAAGAGAAAATAAAGTAAAAAAAAATTCTTAATGTTTAAAATGCCCTGCAGCAAAATTCATTTTATTTATAAAAGACATCATTAAACGGAAATGAAAATTGTTAGTATTTGTTTATTGAGATAATTGATGGATTAATTATAAGTCAAACTAAGTTAAAATGAAAGAAATTTATATTTAAAAGTTTAGAAGTTTCTAGAAAATGCGTCATAATTTATCGAGAATTAATTAAGCCACTTAAATAATAAATCATGTTGACAATATTTTATGAGTAGTTGTAGTCAACTTTTCTGGTGTTTTATAAAAAGTTTCATTTTATAAATCTTAAAGGATGGTTTAAATATTTTTATATTAATGTTTAATTAATTATTTAATAAAATGCTTTCTTTTACTAAATACATGAATGATTTTAAATGAATCTTCAAAAACTTGTAGTTTTGTAAATTTATCTCAATCAATGCTATGCCAATAAAAAAGATTTAGTTATTCATCTATTGAACATTTTCAAATTAGTGAAACTTCGAAATACGAAGACTTTTCTATAACCTAATATAATCATTATTGTTTATAATAAATGAATAAATATGGGTTCTTAAATATATTTTCTCTTTCTCTAGATTTCTAATTCGTTTTATATAACAATTTATTTTTGTTTTTTTTCGGTATATTCCGATTAACAAATCGCTAATTTAATCTGTGTTTAAAAGGAGACAAATGGTTAGAGTAGTTACAGTAAAGAAGAACTATTTATACTGGGGCGAATACATTTCGATTACTTCTTTCGATAGCAAATCGATTAAATATCGATCACCATTGAATATCCCAAAATTCATGGCTTTCCTAGTTTGAATTTTCTTTGCTTTTTCCAATACGATAAACAAATTCGAAATAATCACACCTAGTATGCCAACTAATGATTATTAGCACAACATCATCTAATAAACATGTTTTTGCGCCAATATAGTGTTTCTCTTTAAAAATTGATTAATTGACTTGTTTACAAAGGAGAAGCATATGTAGGTTGGAAAAATATTTCATGAAAACTATAGTGGAAATAAATTCCTTACTATATTTAGACACAATTATTTTTCAATACAAGATTTTTTATTAGTTTTCACTTTATTTTTGTCTAATGTTGTTGTGTCTGATCCTCAGTGTTAGACGGACATCCCCATGAGTAATCTACTCATGGATAGACGGAAAAAGGTGCCAGCTTCTGTTGTGATGGAGCACCTAAGGTAAAAGTCTGACATGGCTCTGTGTCGATGAAGAAGGAGGGTGGTGACTTCGGAGGAATTTTAGGGGGAACTACCTAATTTTGTGTATATTGTGGGCGTAAAGCCGAATGTATCCCACCAGATAGTCCGGCTAATGAGGCAAGAGACTGAACATCAAAAGCCATCGAATCTGCTCGTTTTTGAAACAATGTCTGTAACAAAAGCGCCTGAGGATGGAACCTCAACCCTAATGCTCACCAGCGGCGAACGTGGCCATTGAGAAACGAGTCGGGCTTTTTGTTTGATAATATTATCAAGTGTGATCACGATGTTGTCCTGATATGAGATACTTAACATTGACAAATCTGAATGGAGTAAAAAAAAAACTTATATTTCTGAAAAAATGTAATGTTAGATGATTCTGTGGGTGTGGAATATTGAGAGATTCCTGGAATTAATAACTATCGTTGACCTACGGAAACTAACATTTGATCCATAATTTATAAGAAAACATGGATTATTATGCAATAATCAGTCGAATCACTATAGATTATTTTCAATGCATTTAACAATTTTTGTACATTAAAAATGTATAGACTAATATTCTTTTTCTTTATTCCTTTATCTTGAGTGAAAAGAAAATGTTGGTACAAAACAAATTTAAATTCATGAGCGAATTTAAGTTTAGTTTATTTTATTATTTATTACAAAGTCAATGCAATGAATAATAAAGTAATATGCAAGATGCAGTTTTAAAATATTAGTCTTGCATCCTATTTTTTATGCTGCTGCAATCTAAGGCTTCCTAAGTTTCTTATTTTACTGAGAAAAGATACAAAATTTCCTTTTTGAGTTTTACCAAACTTGGAGTCGATTTGTACCCATCCTCTAACCATCAGGATTCATGAAACTCTATTTAAAATCCTATCAAATGGTAACATTCTTAGCTTTGGAAGAATCCTTGAAAATCCTCGAAGTCTGAGGTTTTAAATTTGCTTATTGCTTAGGTTGATTTTATTTTATGTTGAATGATATCGAAAACTTCTTTGAATTACTTTTATCCTCGAAATTATCTACGCCATTTTTTATTCTATAGGAATTGTAATACAACATTTATTTTAAACATTGATTGTGTTTCATAAAAATTCAATAGGCTGCTTTAGATCTCTATACAATTCAGTTTATAACAATAATAATAGAATATTTAAGGATAATCGAAATAAATTAAAGAACATTTTAACGTGGGTCCGCAGAAGATCTACCTCCCCGTGGTGCACCTGGTAACACTTTTTAGTGGCTAAAAGATCTGCAACTTGGCATTTTTATTAGATTAATGAACTCTGTTTCAGCATGTTTTGTTGTATTATTTTGTTGTTGTTGTACATTGTATGTTATTGTTTTTTTCTCATTGTGTAATCATATTCAAGATTTTAACATAGCATATTTAATTAAACATTCATATTACACTCCCAAGTTAATTTTAATCTTCCTTAATGGATAATAAAAGAAATAATTTTTTATTAATTTTTTTGTTGTAACTGTTCATAATTTGCCATTGGAAATAAAAAAAAAAAAAAAAAAATTTTAACGTAATATTTTGGAATATTTATAATACTTTCCTTTATAGTAATATGTTGAATTAAAATATTTAATACCTAAATAATCATATTGTCTGTAATTCTGCTTCTCTTTAGATTAATTTGCATGACCAGTAAAGGATTATTTCCATTCATAGCCATATTTGCTAACAACATGCAAGAAATTGATGATTCAAATTTGCTGAAGTTGTAAAAAGTCATTTAAATGAGAGTCTGTTATAATAATGAGCTCTGTCATCATTAAGAATTAAGCTTCCTTTTATGAAAATTTTAGATTTCTCCAATACAACACATAAATTTTAGAACATTTAATCTAAACGTATTTCTGCAAGACATTCCTCATTCTTTTCTTTGGTATAATGATGAAAGTTGCTGCTATTTGCCTGAGGTTAGAGTAAATGTATTAATGACAAAACGATTATGACCCTGCTTGTAAAATATTTCAATTTATAAACAAAGACGACATCATTTTAATTTTTATTATTTATTAAATTTTAAACTGATATTTATATAATTTCCAAATTGGGGATTTCCTAAAGGAATATTTTGTATCTAATTGGTTCATAAAACTGTTGTGCAATAAATGTATATAAATTAAATATCGAGAACATTTCTCTATATAACAAGTATTAAGAACATCTATCTATATATCTATATCTATCTATCTATATATATATATATATATATATATACATCTATATATATATATATATATATATATATATATATATATATATATATATATATATATATATATATATATATATATATATATATATATTTATTATGGTTTATTTCTTGAACATCTGTCGTACGTTTAAAATCATATTCAAGATGAAGAAATTTAACTCTTTAATATACAAATGCAATAAAAGAACTCAAAATGAAACTAAGTAATGCTAACTAATATTGTAATGTTTCTTTTTTAATATCCTTAATGGATAATAAAAGAAATAATTAATTTTGTATTAATTTTTTTTTTGTCAAAGAAATGCTTATAGGAATTAGCAGAATAAAATATAAATGAATTAGCCATATTAATATTAAAAATGAAAAAATTGTATATTTTTTTTTGCATAGCTTCTATTTAGCTAACCGGTATAAAAAACAGGTTTTTAGATTTGTTTTTTATTTTAAAACTCAGCTCAGAATTTTTTTAAGTTAAAAGTTCTATTTGCCATATGTAATTTTGTATAATTATATCCACTACATTCAATAAGATATAACAAAATAATTTGAAATCTGATAATTAATTATAAAAAATGAAATCAGGTCAAAATCAGTCTTTCTGCAGCATATACCAGGTTGCCACATATTACATTATTCTAATTCAAGAATTTTATGTAAGGAAAGACAGGGACTGATTTAAATTCAAAATTTTATTATTAAAAATAATTATAGAAAAATGTATACTGAATTGTGATTTTAATTTAAAAAATCTATTTGTTTTTGTATAAAATACGTATTTATATTGTTCTTTTTAACTATTAACAGATATTGTTATTTTAATAATTTTTAATATTTGAACTAACGAGTTTTAATCTTATTTTTCTGCGGAAATAAACTACCCGTTTTAAGCAATTTTCAAAGATTGATTTTTTTACTAATAATTATAAATTTTTTTTTTTAAAAACATGTTTCCTTTTCAAATAAAAGTTTTAAATTATTTTTAATTAAAACTATATTATATACATAAATGTTCAAATATAAAGTGATTCGCAGTTGATAAATTTAAACCACATGGAAAATACATTTTACTAATTAAAACAATGTTTGTCTATTTAACGATTTTAAATGTTAATATAATAATACATGAAATGAAAAGTAAAGTATAAAAAATTCGACTGTTGCAATTTCATGGAAACTCTTAAGGATATTATGCAGAATTGGAATAAATTAGAATTGTGCATTAACGTGTTCGCAACATCAGAAAGAAAATAAATTTTCTCATTTCAGTAATTAAAAAAGAGGTAAGAAAGTAAATATAACTTAGAAGTTAAAAATGTTTCTGCAATGAAATTCAGTTCTTTCGAAAAAGTAAAATATTACTTAGAAATTATTCATTTTTACTTGTATATTGGAATTAAAAATGCAAGCATGTGACTAGAAGGAAATGATAAATGGATAAATAATTACTTAAAGTCAGACAGTATGCCTAAAAAAATAACATTTCCTTTTTTTTTTTTTTAAAATAAATTTTGGAGTGTCTCGAAATACCTCTTAATTTATCGAGAATTAATTATTTTATATGAATAATTTATCATGTTTATTGAGGAAGTCATTTTAGTTATGAAGTCAGTTTCTTTATTGTCTCGTCCAGTTTCTTTATCGTCTAGTTCCTCAATTAAAATTTATAGATTATTTTAATTAATTTTTTTATTAAAACCTTTTCTTTAGGAAATTTGTGAATACTTTAATTAATATTGGAAAACATGTGTAGTTTATTTCGATAAAATGAGATTGCAATAAAAGTCTAAATTTTATTATTATTTATGTATTTTTTCTTTTTCGTAAAATATATAAAAATACAAACGCTTTTTTTTTTTTGTTAGGCTTATTTTAAGCATTAATGTATCGTAACTCAATAAACAAACTTTTTTTCTTTTTCCTCTACAATTTCAATTTCAATTTCAATTTATAAAAAATAGAATTGCTTTTTTTATTCGGTTTATTGTAATTAATAAAACGTCACTTACATCTTTATTTAAAATGCTAGTCAACAGGTTGTGAACTTTATCTAAAGTATCAGACTTATTGACATACTTGAGAAGTGCGTTTCGGTGACTGCTTTGGATTTCTTAGTTTGTGTAGTGTGCAGGTTGGGCAACCAGACTGTAACTTGTGTGGTTGGGTTGGAATACTTGAGTCTCAGGTTTTAGGACAAACAGCTTTATTAACACGCGCACAAAGGCATTAACACACGCATCAGAGGCATGTGATATTTAACACATTTAAACACAGATTAATTATAGATTCTTGGACGGATCCCACTTTTAAGCCATAAACATGATACTCGGCTACGAACAGGGCGCACAAAATATACTTCCTCTCGGTTTGAGAGACTAGTATAACTAAACGGTTTTCAGCTGGAGCGCATGGTTGCACTGTATTTTCTCTATGGAGTAAGAGTCTCGAGGTCTAATGGCGATTTTCCTGAACGCCAAAGGGCTGGCGCTCTTGCCAGTGCGTAGAAGGAAGCATTGTTATAGTTGGAGTTTGCTTTCTCCCATACGATAAATACATTCCAATAATTATCCATGAAAATCTTAATATCTCCACATTGTCTAAAATCAAAAATTAATCCACCTATGCGATGGTACTTATAAAAAATGTTCAAAATGGTTTTATTTGCAAACGTGAAGAAGTGTACACTCAAGAGCCAAAACATTATGACCACCTGTCAATAACGAGTTGGCCCACCTTTGCAACACAGCTTCAACACGCCTTGGAATGGATTACTACCACCACTTGATACCAGTTAAATACCACTTCCACCTGATCACCTGCCTTCCACGTCATGTTGAGTTCATTGCAAAATGTAGGGGTGGTCATAATGTTTCTTTAGTGTATATGTGTGTGAACAAAAATATTGAAAAGCGATAATGTGAAAAATTCGTTCCAACATTGGTTAGTCAATCGTTCTTTAAATACATGGTTCAGGCGTATAATTCTTTATTCTATTTTTGTGTGATAACTTTATTATGTCAACATGTTTTGTTCTATTGTGAAATCAGTAGAAATGACAAACCTGAATGGAATAGTAAAAAAAAAAAGTTTTACATTTGTATAATATTTTTGTGCTTATATTGTAATGTTTATGTGCTTATTGAATAGGGATAATAAACCATTCTAATATCCATGTCAGCTGGAGATTAACCCTTGATTCTTGCTTTAAGAAACAAAATGGGCTATTATACACTTATAGATCGAATCATTATAGCTTCTTTTCAATGAATTCAAAAATTTGTTGATCTTAAAAATTCGTCGATTCATATTCTTTCTTTTAAATCTTATGAAAAAGAAAATATATAATTCGTGCGATTATTTTTTATTGATTTTTTTTTTTTATTTTATAATTTATTCTAAAGTCATTCGAATAATTAGTAATGTAACATGCAATCCCGTTGTTTTTAAATTATTTACTTACATTATTATTGTCCTACTCCAGCAATCTATTTCATTTCCAGCAACTTCTTATATTGCTAAGCAAACGATACAAAATGTCCTTTTTGGTTTTGCTGAGCAGACAGTGACCTCTAATCTTCAAGGTTCATCCAACTCTCTCTCAAATCCTATCAGCTGTTAAGGATCTTAGCATTTGGAAGAATCTTTGACAGTTCTCTTTGAGTCTAGATTTGCAATTTTTTTTAATAGTCAGGCCATTTTTATTTTGTGTTGAGTGATAACGAAAACTCTTTAAAATTATTTTTTACCTTCGAAATTGACTATAACAGTTTTCTTGCTGTAGAAACTGTAACAACTTTTCTTTTAACCTTTGATTGTATTTCACGATAAAAATGAAATCATCAGCTGTAGATTGTGTGCTCTTCACATAAATTATTATACAATAATAGTGTTAAAATTTTGTGGTAGGCATTACAGTGTAAAAGTAATTGACAATTTAAATTAATAGTCTAATAATATATTGAGCAGAAAACGATTATGTTCCATTTATAAAACGCACACATTTGTTAACAAGCGAAAATATGAAGTTTGAAATTTGCTGCTTGTCTGCAGAAGTATTTAGTGTAATAAACTGATCTGTGTTGACAGTCATACTGTATGTTGGAAATATTTAGATTTTATGTAGTATAATGCACAAATATTAGATGACTTTCTTTAAAATTTTTTCTGAAAGACTCTCATCGTTAATTTCGTTGGTATGTGGTAAATATTGCAACACTTTGTCCTATGTAAATCCCGGATAATGCATTAATGGTAAATGAAAAGCAAATCAACAATCAAAAGAATCACATTCAGCAAAAAAAGGTGCCTTTATTTAATTATAATTAATTATTAAACTTCACGCAAAGATGATTTCTAGCTTTTTAGATATTTTCTAAATAAGATATTTCGATTGAACTGTTTTACTTTTAACTAATTGGTTTTCCAAACATGTGACGGAATGAAATGTATAAAAATGATTAAATATTTGTCTGTAGACTAAATATAATTCAAAAATTTTACAATGTGTATAAATATATTATTTATCCATTTTATTTCATGTTGTATTTCTTGGAAAACTTCAAGTTCATATAACCAAATTTCAGTTGAAAAAAATAACACTTTTATACACAAATGTATAAACATGAACTCAACATAGTACTCAATATTTAACTTGCCATATAATGCTTGTATTTATTTTACACTCTTATATTTTTATTGTTTTATCTCAGTTTACAAATATTGGAAGAAAACCTAGAATTTAACTACTCTATTAAAAAATAATAGTTGTAATTTTTGAAATAAAAATATAAATGAACTAAGGTTAACCAAACTATAGCTAAAATGTAAAGTTGTATAACTTTGTCATACTTTTTAGTTAGCTAAAGACATTTTTATAAAAACTATCTTGGAATTTTTTGAATTAGTTTTATTTGCTTATGGATTTTGCACAATTTTCTAAACACGTTCAATAAATTATACTAAAATTTTAATAGTTTTTGTAAAACAACTAAGTAAAAACCAAGATAGTCAAAATCAATCTTCGTACGTTTAGTCGCGTACCCGATTGTTACAAAGCACGTTATTCTAATTCTAGAATATTAGTAAAGAAAAGATGGGAATGAATTAAATTCAAAATTATTATTTAAGATTGTAATATTATTGAAAAAACTGCCACTATGGAAAAGTAAAATGAATTAAGAGTTTGATTTTAAAAACCATATCGTTTGTGCATAAACATATTTAGAATGTTTTTTATTGTTAACAATGATTTTTATTTCAATAAGTGATTAATTTATTTTTACTAATAATATCGAAGAAAATTTTTTTTTTTTTCAAAAACGTTTCATTTTCAACATATCTGCTTGAAGTTGTATATAGTAAAAAAATTATTACGATGTTAACTGTTTTAAAATAACTTTGCGTACGCGTCTGATAGATTAGATTTTATGTAATATATATTTTTTCCAGTAAAGATCAAAATATTTAATAACTTTGACATCATTATAATTCTTACTTTATCTGTTTAGTATTTAATATTTTTTTTCTTTCACAAAATCTTTGTTTAATTTACTTTAAAGGCTTTAAAATTTATCACATATATTTACCCCTTTTTTTTTATTTTTTTTTAATTTAAGTTTTTTTTTTATTGAACAATGTTTAATCATTATTTGAATAATTAAATTAATTAATAATAAACACATAACTACTTAAAAATAAACATTTTTTTGCCACAAACTATGCAACAACTTTCTAGGTTTAAATAAACAAATCATTTATTTTTTTTTATATAAATATTTTTCTTCAGATTTGTAACATACAAAAACTTTTTGCATAGGAAAACTGCAACATACATAATTGTCTTTGATGATAAAATTTATTCATGACGAATATTAATTCACGAATCTTTCCAATTATATTTGTAGTGCAAAAGACTATTTAAATTTTTATAAAAAATTAAATATTTTAAATAAAAAAAAATAAAATATTATTGCAGCGTTAAACAAAAATTAATGCATTATTAAATTATAATTAGACATTATTAAATTTACATTAAAATATTTTACAATATTAAACAAAATATCTTTAAGTAATCCATCCATCTGAATCCTATCATATATATATATATATATACATTTATATTTATATATATTTATGTTTTTTGTTGTACATATTTGATTTTTTTCATTATTTCCATCTGTTTGGAGATTCTATACTTTAGCTTCTATTTTTAATTTTTTTTTTTTTTAAAATTTAGTGTTGTTTTTAATAGTGTTAAGGTAATTGACTCAATTTAAAAGTTTATTTTCACATTTATTTTTGAATCACATACAATTTTATTATAATAGATTTCCAGATGCCTTCACCTGACATTTAGACTGAAAAGGTTGCATAATTACAACATAATTTATTCATCATTTTTAGGAAACTCAGGCATGGATGATAGGGTTCAGAACTGTTCCTCCATGTGATTTTGAAGTTGTCGTTGTTGACAGTTCTCTTCCTGAGGAAAAATACGGAGGGGCAATTATTAAAACGCATTTGTGTATTTGTTTAGTGTGTGGTGCCTCTTCTGTTGGTGCTTCAACTGTTCTTCGTTTACCACTCCAATGCTTGAGTTCCCTCCAAAGTTGAAGTGCTTTCGTTTTATCCCCTCTCGATGGTTGGTATCTCAGATACGCAAATTGCGTTTGTCATTTTAGTACAGCTAATGAGCTCTTTTAACCATCCTTGTTTAGATATCTTCCTAATACTCTCAACTACTTAATAGCTGTTGAGAACTATCGGCTATATAACATAATTTCAACTAGAATTAGGCAATTTTCACAAGATGGCAAGAGATTGCCAGACACACTTTGCATAAGTTCCACTTCTTCCGAATTGATAAACGTCTTCGTATATAGAATCGTATAAAGTCTTCTTCTGAAGCTGTAATTTAAGTTCAGGCAAGCTTTTTATAGTTGAAATTCTGACGGAATTTTTGCCAAGCCTAATTTAATAGTTTGCGATGCTTATGATGAGGAGTTACATCATTCCTTACGATATATTTAATGTTTCTGCTATTATTATTATTATACCATATCACTGTGCTTAAAAACAAGATGCATCTTTATAGTTTGGAATGATGTGGGTTAAGTTACCTATACGCAGAAAAGATGGTCGTAAGAATATAGAGAATACAAAGAATATGGAAATTATAAAAATGAGGGTTGGTAAACGTTGTAACAATTATATATTAAGCTCGGAAAATGGAGACCCAAGACAGTAGTATAAGTTTCGGGCAAAATGCAGTATAAAAAACATCATTTACTTATGATATTTCAATAGCGCAATTATAATTATACGGCAGTACATCAAAATCTGTATAAAATATAAACAATAATTTAAAATAATGGAAAATAGGATTTAATTTGACATGCTACGCGGACGTAATAAAGCACTTGTTCTGATGAAAACGAAGCTATGTTCAGAACACTGTAAATGGTTCATTTTAAATTATCTGAAACATGATGCATGAATAGGCCGGAATTCCTTTTTTTTTTTTTTTCAATGAAATGAAGTAAACTACGTTCCTTCCAGTTCCGTGAGCTACTGTCTTTGGGGAAAGAAAAGCGATTTGTTTTAAATTTCATTAGGACCAGAAACCCTCCCAAGTTTGATAGCATTTTAAATAATCCAGATTCATAGACTCATGGCTAAATTCTACAAGATCTATGAGCCAAACGCCTATTGGAAAATATTTTGACGTTATCACAATATCTACCATTGTTGTGTATATTATAAATGAATTAATTTTATCTTGCGGGATAAAATTATCCATTACATTCAGATCTATTTGTTTAATATAGAGCAGAAATAATCCTAAATCTATTTCCTCCCACTGTAATGATCGGTCTCATATAAGAGGATTATCAGAATCTGCCCTTGTCATCTTCCTTTTTCCTCTTACTTTCGGAAACAGATCGTAGAATTTACCATTTGATTAACACATTTCTTTCTAACTTTGATATAATGTATTGTCTTCATAACATGTAAATTGTATATGTATTTACTGTCGTACTAATATTTTAAATAATTTAAATAAAAAATAGTTTATTAGCTATTATTGAAAAGACGTTGACTATTCATTGATGATGGATAACTTACATTAATTTCTCAATAGGATTCAATAAATAATTATTTAATTTTAATGCGTCATTAATTTTCAAAAGTTTCAAGACCAGCTAATCATTTTTATAATGCAAATTAAAGGGAGTTTTTTAGTAAATAATTAGCAAATTATTCATCCCTAGTTTTTTTCTATAAGTAATTAGCAGATTTTTCATTAGACAAAAATCACAATTTTAATTCTTTTTAATACACACAAAAAATTTGTATATGAAATCGTGTATTCTATTTTTTAAAGTATACTTCCATTTCAAACTATCAATCTCTATTGTTTTAATAATTACAGAATTGTATTAAATTGTTATAAATAAAATTGTATAATTTTTTTTCAAAAAATAAATGAAAACGGAAGGTGATTCAAAATTATTGCTAAATTATTGAGGCAACAATAACCTCGTTAATGGAACGTCGGGAGGAAATGATGTCTACAAAATACACAAAAACAGAGCATGAAAGGGCGAGATTACTGAGTTTTGAATCCATCATCCAATCCATCAAGTTCGTTGTAATAACTACTTTTAAAAACCAGGAGGCTGGATGGTCATTGTGACAACGTGTTTAGAGCATCCCATATCGAGGAATGATAAGGTGGAAGTTTTTCCGCTTTTTTTTTTTCCATACTATATGTAAATGTGGAACAGTTTACTCCTAAAACTCGTATTGGAAAGCAATTTCCTACTGTCCTCAACAGTGATTGATTTGTTCGTGATAGAGTCAAGCTGAGTTGATTCTTCCATTCAATAGTTGAACTGTACATGAGAGTACTTCCTTGTGGAATATCAGGTACACTGATTAATAGCAACAAAAAAATACAGAAATGAAGATTAAAGTTTTGTTTGTTTACTCAATAACTCTTCTATATGTATTCCCTTGGTAACAGGGGCAACACACATTAATATGACCACATAGCACATGGACTTTTTATGGTGGTATGTCAAAATGTCATTTATACCTCATTTATCTATAACAGCAAACAAAATGGAATTATGTATTAAGAAGTAATATCCTGCCATCAGTGACTGCTAATATGTTTCATGAGAATTATAATGACATGGATTACAGCTAGGATGTTGCCTTTATTAACAAGGTGAATCATGTAAAACATAAACTATACAGAACATAGGCTATAAAATTTTGATATTCATTTAAATTTGTGTTCTATTGTTGTTAACAATCAAATATTTGTAGCTTGTAAATATTGCAATTACTTTAAATCACCTTAGAAAAATTATTTTATTGTGGAAAAAAATTGGTCTAACACTAATGATTCATAAAATAAATTCTATTTAGATTTATAACTCTATAATTAAAATAATAGTGGAAAAAGTAAAAAAAAGAGGTTTTTTTTAATAATTGCATAATGACTGGTTTTATTTATTCATTTATTTTATTTTCTGACAAAATTTTCGTTTAAATTAAAATTAGTTTTAAAAAATTAAAAATAATAATTAATTAAAAATATTTTTATTTAATTCAACAATATCTAAACATTTTCAACCTGCATTTTACTTTTTCTACTAATAATAGAATAATGATATTTTTCACTGTAGAAGAATTACAATCTAATTTCTTATAAAATCTAATTTCTTATAAAATATAATAATGTATTTATTCATTTATAATTTCTTATAAATGAATAAATACATAATTCGAATGGCACTAAAATGGGAATGGGAAATTAACAACATTTAAAAATAATTACAGCAATAACTAAATAACAAAATAAATACCAATTTTACCGATAAATAGCAAATATCAATTTTTTTTGTATTTGTGAGATTTTTTTTTTTTTTTTTTGTATTTATGAGAACTTTTTTTTGTATTTATGAGAATTTTTTTGTATTTATGAGATTTCTTTTTATATTTGTGAGAATTGATTTGTATTTGTGAGAATTTATTTGTATTTTGCATTTCTGATATCCATAAAAATTAATAAACTTTTATGGAGCATAAACTTAAAAAACTTTTATGGATATCTAGTTTGCACCATTTCATCATTCGTGAATAATATACTAAGTCTTCTAATAATCTTAAATTTTAATTTTTAATCCTTATAACATATTTTATTCCTGAGAGATTATCTTGCATTAATCCGCTTCGTTTAATCCAACTGCATTCAAATGTTATGTTCCACTGCGGCTTTGAGATTAATCTACCAACAATAGAGGTAAGAAATAACTAGGTAATAAAAATAAAAACATACTTTGTTAAGAGATTATGATGTGACATTTTAATTACCAGGTAATAAATGATGTACCTTAACAGTATGCCATAAATGTCATGCTACAATAGCCATGATGGTTATACTATGCATCATATTAATTAATGTCGTGCTATTATATTACATCTTATCTACGTAACTATATATTTTTATTTTGTGCAGAAAATTTATCTCAGTGTCGATAGACAATGTATTTATGTTTGCTTCAATATTGTACTTCTAGAGATCAACCTTAATCTCAATTTGCAAGTTTACAATGTACCAATCATAGTATGCATTACTTTCTTTAAAGTTCTGAAATATTTTATATATTAGGAAACTAAATACAAGACTATTTATGAAAGAAATATATTTTTGAGATATTTGTATCATTTTTAAACACAATATTTGTCATTCTGCATGTTTCTAAGTATGCAGATTAAACTGTAGTAAATTAAATGCAAAATTATATTTGGTTATTCAACACTGAGTTTATTTTTTTCAATTACCTTAAATTTTTAATCATTTCAACTCTTGTAAACTTATTTAAATAAACGTGTTTAAAAATATAGATTTTTTAACAGAAGACTTTAAACATTATAGACTTTTACATAATAGGAGTACTTTTACTTATAAACAATATTTACTATATTTAAAAAGAATTATCATATTTATTATTTTGTATCGTAATTTATGTTTCAGTGATATAAATTTTAAGTAATATAACATGACGCCACTTAATGTAGGATGTAATTAAATTTATAGGTAGAAATTTGTAATTGCATTCGGTAATTTTTTTTATTTTTTTGAAAATTAATTTTAACACAAGATGAAATATTGAATATAGGTAATCAAATTTAATTCATCAAAATAACCTCAATTTTTACTAAATAGCGATTATTCTTGAACATCCTTGCGAATGGCGTTCTTACTTATTTTTTATAATGTACAACTCAATGATGGTCAATAATGAAAGGACATTCATTACCTTCTTCCATTCATTACTTTCCTTCCATTTATTACCTTCTGCTTGTAATGTCCATGCAGATGAAAAGCCTGAAACCTTCCATCAAACAGGATGACCTGTGTTCAAGAGGAATATACATGTAGTCATCATTATTAGATCTCCCAGTTTCTAATTCAAAACCAGAGCCTTTAAAAGACTATACATATTTAATATATATAAATATATAATACATATAATTTTTCATAGTATATGGAATATGGCCAAAATTGAAACATTTTCACCAACTATTAAAATTCATTTAATTTTATACTAATTATAATTAATAAAGATATTTGATTAATATTTTAAAAATGATAGCTAATATTCCAAAACATCTTAATTGTTTCTGTCTTTTTTGCGAATAATTCACATGTTCCCTCTCACTGAATATTGGCGTTTCATCAAGTTTGATGGAATAAAAATTCAGAAATTTTAAAAAACTATTTCTTTTATGTCATTAAAGATACTGCAATAAATTTGGTGTCGACAGGCATATGGAGGTCTAAGAATTATACATCAATGTAATGAAATTTAATATCCGGTCAAGAAATTTCACAATATGAAAAGTCAAATTCAATCTTATTTTTATTTTTTTAATTTGTCTATATTTTTCTAAAATACGCCTGATGCATTTTACTGAATCTTCAATATATATTATAAATCGTTCGGATAAAAATTAAATAAAAAATTTACATATTTTTAATATATTTTCTTTTTGTAATTTCTACTATTAGTTCACACTCTCCCTATATATCTTGTTCAAATATTCAATTGTTAATAAAAATACTTTTTATTCATCCACGCAAGTTCAAATACATTTTTTTAAACTTGTATTGGATGGCACTAGATGTTAATACAGTTTTTTCAAATATTATTTCAATAATTAAATTGAATTCATTAATTTCAGTTTTTTTAGATTTAAGTTGCATGTATCTACCAATAGATGGCACCAGATGTAAGAGGAAAATTTCTTTTTTTTATAAAGAACTTTCTGCAGTATTGTGAAATAAAAAGTAGGAATTGACTTTATAATTTTTTTATTACTTGTTTTCCTTCTTAACACATTTTGTTCGATTTTGAGAAAAGAATTAATTCTTCACAAACAGGGTGGTTATGTTTGTGAAGAATATCTGTATATAGTTTCAGAGCACATAGTACATCTGTACATGGTTTCTCACTTTTTTTTTTATAATTTATTGGTTCATTGTTTGTAGCTATAGTTATTAATTTTACAAATAAATAAATAGTGTTATTAAAATTGCTAAAAATGTATATTAATCTAATATCTGATCTATATCTATCTGATGATTTCTTAAATTACAATTGATATTTTACATTTACATTTATCAAATTATTAGAGGAATATTTCCAGTATTATTATCATTAAACAATTTACACATAAAACGTTTAATTAATATTGTATTTTAGATATTACCAATAATGAATATTAAAATTTTTTCAAATTGATTTGAGAAACTGAAAACTATACGATTTAAATCATCAAGGAAACATATTTATACAAAAATAATCTGTTTATACACAATTAAATCTATTTGCAAATCTTCTGTTTTATAAATAATAATCTTTTATAGTTTGTAAACATATATCAAACATCGTAAACTTAATTTGCATTACATAAATGCACAATAGTTTAAAACTTGCATTCACTTTTATTAGTTTGATCTAAACTGAAACCTTACCAGCAGTTTATCAATTCCGAAGAGGAAACAAACGTATCCTTCCCTTTAACAAGTTATTTTGCTGTCATTATTCCACAGCACAGTCACTGCAGCAATTCAATCTGGGCTATTAATGTTCCTTTGTCAAACAAAAAGGATTTTCCCGTTTGACTTAACGATCCTGCGTCTGATTACAGAACTTCTCCAAGCAGATTGGTTAAAGTAGCTTAACTCGCAACTTCTAATGTTATTTACTGTGATGCTGCATATTACCAATCACGAAGTTTGATTATCTTTGTTTTATTACTCTTAAGATGGTTAGGTTAGAAATTGAACTGCTCAAGCATAATGCCTTAGGCCAATAAGTCGAGTAGCATGGTTAGATTGATAAAGCTGTGATCCAATTTTCATTTTTGGTTTTATGTGTTCTTTGTTGATAAAAATGGAAGGTGTCAATAAAATTAGAAATAGTCTCTTCTCATAAATGGTTATGCAACGTGTTCTAACATTTTATTTGTTGTTAGCATATAATTTTTTATTGTGTTGTATATTGAAAATCGAGCAAAACTTCATCAGCATTTTTCGTTACTTTGTTTAGGAATTTTTTTTCTTCTCATAATAATGTATTTGAGTTAAATGTACAAAAATATTATGTTAAATGTATTTTTAAAGTTTTCTTTGTCTAATATTTATATTTTAGATTACATAGAGGTAAAAATAAATATGCTTATTTTTTATTATAAATTTAACGGAGTAAAACCTCAGGCCATGTATATTTAATACTTTTTTCGTTAAACTGGAACAGAAAAAATGAATAAAAATATTTTAACACGCTGGTACCCACTGTAATTATTGAACATTTTTTTATACAAATATTTATTAGCAGTTTTGGCATGTGGAATGCATTCATTTTTATTATGATTTATTTCTAGTTTATATTCATAATTGATCAGATATACGTAATTAACAGTGTAAACTTCGCAATTAGTATCATCATTTATTTATTGCGGAATATTGATAAATATTTAAATAAAGCAAACTTTGAGTTTTTAAACCGTGGCTTTCAAAGGCTGCTCCAGGCCGTATTGATGCGCCATAAAAGATTCCCAATATGCCTTGTGTTATTGCAGAGAAATTTCACCAGATATAAAGTTAATCTGCTTCTTGTTTTTCATTCAAAGACAGATTGCATAATACTCCTTCCAAACTAGCCTTTAACTAATCTTTCTAAGGCTTTTTTTTTCTTCTTTTTTCTCATAAAATGTGCCAAACAGCGATAATACGCCATAGAAGGATTCTGAGAAATGGAACGGTAACTTCCATGTTTGGCTCTAGAAACATTAGAACCTATGAGATTTTCAATGTTAAAAAGATATCCATTGTAACCTATGAGACTCCATTAGAGTAGTCTGTAAGTAGTACTCTGATGCACAATGCAAGATGATTAAGTTGATTGTCTAACATTGTTAGAAGAAGGAGTAGTAATTATATCTTCCGATCATGGATTGAGGATCAACACAAGGAGTTATCTCTTGAAATCTTTTGAAATCCTCTAAAAGAAGAATACGTGTCATTATTTGAAAAGTTTTGAAAAATTTTCTGCAATTTTCACTGTTATATTATGTAAATTATGATTTTCTATTCTCACAGTAGTGGTGAAAGAGAGGAAATCTTCAATGTATAGACAAAGAAATGAGAGTTTCAATTTTAAATAAATGACCAAACATTGTAGAAATAGCTAAAACACTTCAGACTCTCGTTTCTCATAGACAGAAGAATAAATAAGCTTGAGGTGTGTTTCATTTTATTTTTTTTTAACGAAATATTCTTTTCTGAATATTTGACTTTAACTATTATATAATATTTGTGAGAAATATGTATATAGTGCGCCTACAGTTATTTGTGGATTTTTAGATGCTCCCCGACTTCAAAAGTTTGAGTTAAATTTATAACTTCGTTTATAATATATTTAACGATGCAAGAAAAAAAAATAAATATGCGTTTATGAAAAAAATGGAATAATTGTTGTACAATAATAGGCTTATATAACATTAATTATATAATAACATGTTTTGAATCATTTGACTAGCAAATTTGTAATGATTACTAAAATAATTAAATATGAATTCATTTTAACAAAGTAACATAAATATCTGTGGTTGCATATAAAAAAAATGCATTAATAATCCATATTTTTATAACAAAATTTTTTTTTATTAAAATTTAACTACATATTTATGTTGTTGAAAGAATATTTATTCATCCAGTAATAATTTAAAAACATTTATTGATTCTAAATTAAATATATTTAAAGAATATTTATTTATTAATATAAAGGTGAAATTATTTTCTTTGTTTATTTTATAGCAGTTTTGATAATACCGTCAAATTATTAGAAAAGATATCTAATACATGAATTACAATGTACGATTTTTTCATCGTATTTATTATTATTAAAAAGAATTAGTAGTCATATTACTTATTATTTTATTAATTAAAACATCATTGTTATGTAAATTAAATTATTTCTTGAAATAAAATTGGAATATTTAAATTATATTAGAACTAGCTGTAAATAATTAATATAGTAATCACATTGCAAACAATTTATCAACAAGCAAATTTTGTTACTATGCATTATTAATTATTCCTTCATCCATGACACTTTAATCAAGAGCATAAGTGAAACGATTTGCTAAGTGAAAGTTCAATTACGAGGTTTGAAATTAGATTCATTTACTTAACGTAGCAATTTATCACCAATTTAATCATGTAGTAGTAACAGTTAGCGTCTATATCACTAAATATGTTATAATGCAATAATGCATGCCAATCAGAAAATGTCAGCTTGCAATATATGTTTGGAAATATTGCCTCAAATCAAATTATTCATATACTTAATATTGAGAAACAGGGTGCCACATCTAATTACAATGGCTGTATGATTATAAATAATGAATACAAGCAATTAGTTTATGACGAACGTGATTTGAATACAGTACAAATGAAATTTGTCATAAAGTTTTAAAGTCATAGAGTTTATTTTAATTTTAATAAATTCAGGATTATTTTTTTTAATTATCTGTCATACTTTTACAATCTTATTAGTAAAAGTATGATCAATACTTTACTTGGGAGCTGAAAGGTGTCATGTGAAGTACTCTTGAAAAAATGTAGTAGTGAAAGTATTGAAAGGCATTGTAAGAAATGTCAATTTATTCAGAATGTTTTTTACGAATGAAGACATAAAAATAAAGTTAGATTTTTAACAAGTTCTTGCTGTTTACTTAATGGTTGTCTTAATATCACAATAATGATGTATTTTATTATCTCATGTAATTTACAAACTTAAAAATGGGAGGTGAAAGGGCCTCTCATAAGTGGAATAGCCTAGGGCCTCTTTTCATCGAAACTGGCCCTGGAGACAATAGTAAAGAAAGGGAATCTGAAAGAATAACGTGATAAAGGAAAAACAAAGGGATGTAATGATGTTATCGGAGTGTTTCTTGAAAAGCAAGAATTCCCTGAACTAATACCGAATAGTTGAGTTCCATCCAAACCATTCCACCAAAGTGGGGGATAAAATAAAAGTTACAGAACGCGACGGATACCAAAATTACCGATTTTCAAGTTCATGAGACGAGACCATAACTTTTCCTGGCAAAGGATAGGCATAGTGCCCCATTTTTCTTAAATCAATATTACAAATGTTTATAACATACAATTTTACAGGACAGCATAAAAAATAAAAACAGTATCAACCAATTTAAAAAATTCAAATCGACATGACATAATATTTTTTTTTTAACTATATTAAGCATTATGTCTCTGCATTAAAATTGTTATATTGGTTACCTGTGTAATAACAATATCGAATATATAATAAATTTTAAACATTTCTGTTTTACAGCTAACCACGTTGGATTTCAAACGAATTCCACGTTTTTTTCTAGCTCACCCTCGATCAGATTCAGTATATATGTAGACTGTTGCTTGTAAGCATGTTGAGAGGTGTATGTTTAGTATCATGCATATTTTGTACAGGAAATTTTTTTAAAGAGGCAGACAATTTTAACGAGACTATCGGCTACAAATTGGACGTGTTTGCATTGCATCAGAATTTTAAAAATATTATGTTAAATCAATTTTATGATTTACTTTTATTTTAGTTCTAACGACTTGTAATTATACATTTGCTCAACAAGAGCGTGTTAAACACCTTTAAAGTTATTCTATGCAGTTTAAACAAAACATTAAAAGATAATAAAAAAACATTGGATATTTTTATAACTGTATAATAAAGAGCGACATTTGTGGCTGAAAACGACTGCTATTACTATAATGTTAATGGCTACATTTTAAAATTGGAATGCGAATCTCTTTTGATATTAGAAATGAATAATAAATGTGTTTTTCTGTCTGTTACAAACGCAATACAAGTATGATCATTTCGAATTTTTCCTTAATGTAAAAATCTTTAAAGAGGAATTTTTTGCAATCCGGTACAATAAATGGAAACCTATTTGATACGTATAGCATAATTTGTTATAGTATGCCATTCTGTGAGAGAATCATGTCTTTCATTATTTGTAATTAGTGATGTAAGCGGAAATGTCAGTAAAAATGTTTATTTGGTGAGAGAGGTAGTGTTGGTGATTAGTAGTTAATTATCAGAAGTTTAGAAAGTACATTTAATTCTGGCGTGAAAGACTAGGCTATTGTGTTATCTAGGCCTAGGCCTCAGAGCAATAGGTGATTAGAATGTTTAACTAATAAAAAGTTTTTCTTTTTTAGTATGATGGATTTAATTGCTTACAATTGCATACTTTTTTAATACTTAATAATTATATACTAAAATTTTTTTTTAAAAATTTTAAAAGCGCCTATGGTTAAGTTAGTAAAGTATTTTTACTTTTTTTTTAATTCACGATTCGGAATAAATATGTCGGATCAAAATAGTATTATGAAATTCATGCGCAAATTAAAGGGGAAAAAAATCCGTCACGAAGAATCGCTTTAAAAGGATGTAGTTCAAAAAATATAATTTAAATAATTACAGACGCTCTTGCATTTTTTAAGATTATTTCGTAATTGACAATCAAGTTCATTAATGCATGTAAAATATTTTTTTAAAGTTGCTAAACTTTCTTAGTCTAGTTACAGGTTTCGGGAAAAAAGTAAAAAGAAAAAAAGCATTAGTAAAAAAAAAAATAGAATAAAAAAATAATTGTCACAAAAATAGTTACAGTTGTGGTTTTCCCTGTAAAGCAAGATGAAATATGTCCCATTTGTAGTGAATATCTATAACATTTTTTCCACACAAATGAGAATTGATTATTGTATAATCTTATTAGAAAAGCAACATTAATTTCAAATACTTGTGCTATTCATTTAAATTCTTAGTTACTTTTCATTTCTTAATACTCAAAATATTCTATTATATAGAAATCAATAGAATATTGTTGCAGATTACTGGAGATCTGCAGATTGTTGCAGTATTGCATTATAGAACTGCCAACGCTTTTTCCAACGTAACTTTTGAAAACAATAACGACTATACTGAATTAGATTATGGAGAGGATATTGTCAGGAAGAGAATTTATTTATCGTTCAGTTTTGTTTTTTAAACAACGTGAAACGACTTTTATTTTCAAAAACATACATATCGGCCGATATATATGTATATATATATATATATATATATATATATATAAACATATATATATGGCATCGTTGAAATATTAAAAGCTTAATATTTCAACGATAAATGCATGTCTATTGTATAGAAAATCTGTCAAATATATTACTGCCAACGCTTTTTTTTTTTTTCAACATAACTTTTGAAAACAATAACGACTATACTGAATTAGATTATGAAGAGGTTATTGTTAAAGTAGAATTTGTTTATGGTTATCTTTGGAGTTTTTAAACAACTTAAAATAACTTTACTTTTAAAAGAAAAATGTATTGAAAGTTTAATATTTCAACAATAAACGCAAATAAAAGTTGTGCAGTTTAAATAAAACAACAGAGATGAATAAACACGTTCAAATTCCCTAGAAAAAAAAACAGTTGACTCAAAATTACTTGTGAAAAACTTCTGTAGTTCTGTAAAAGACTAACTGAATTACAAAGAGTTTTTCTAGTTTTTCAGATGTTAAACTAATAACTATAACTAGCTGTATCAACAACGCCGAACTTTTCGCAAACTTAAGATAATTAAGTATTTTCTAACTTGTGCCATATATTCTCAGGGCAAATGAATTTTCAATTTAAAAATGACAGATTAAAAGGCTAAATAAATATAAAAACTTCTAACTAAATATAAATGAGTAATTATTCTCATGTTTACAACCCCCTTTTCCTTTAACAACATTATTAAATACTTTTATTTAATATTTTTATGATTGTAAATAGTTTATAGTGCCAATAAACTTAATTACTTTTATAAACAAAGTTCTCAAGTAATTTGACTAAGCATACCATATTAGATGATATTGTAGTTTCATTTGAACTAAAGATTTAGTAATGCAGGTTTTTGATAAAAACAAATGTAATATAAATAATGGCATATATACATGCAGAAGGAATATTTTTAAAAGGCTTTTAAAGAATTTACAAAGCGCTCTTCAAAGCAATCTGCTTTTGAAAAGCCCTTTGTATACTTAAAAACATCTTGAAAAGGAATTGAGTAGTAAACTTTTCAATTTGTTGTAACTTATTTTTGTGTCGGAATCAAAAATTACTTTTCTTTTGAGGCATCCTTTTTCAGTTAGTTGCTATATAATAGGGAAGTATCATTTGAGTACCTTTAAAGTACAATGGTAATGCATTTACAGTTGTGTTCAAAAAAAACACAAAGGGATTTTTACACTTAAAAAAAAGAAAATTCATTGTATTTCTCTTGAATAAATATTTTTGTTGTTTAAATTTTTTTTTTTATTTTTATTTTATATACATTACAAAAACTTTCACTCTTAAATAATTGAAATTCCGCTCAATAATCTTTTATAAAAATATATTTCAATTCAAATTGCTTTACTTAAAAAAAAGGAAAATTCATTGTATTTCTCTTGAATAAATATTTTTATTTTCAAAACAATTTTTTAATTTTATGTACATTACAAAAGTTTCACTCGTAAAAGTAATTGAAATTCTGGTCAATAATCTCTTTGTAAAAACAAATTTTTATTCAAATTAGTTTTAAGTATATAAATATATTAATTTTAATTTCTTTTGAATTTAGAAAACAGCATACATCATCACAAATTAATAACGCTAAAAAAGGACTATAACTAAAATTTAATATTGAAGATTACTATGGCAAACTATACATGTTATTCAAATTTTGACTTGTTTTCAGAAATAATTATGTATAATTAAATATGTATATAGATTATCTATAGTAAATAACATCATCGAAAATGTATGCTTTTCTCGATCAATTGTCTTTCAAATTTTACTAATCGTAAACTACCAGTACAGAAGCAATATATCAAAATTTTCTAAACTAGTTTCATTATTCTTTATACATTTAAATTCTTTATTTTTATTTATTATTTTCAATCTGGTCTAATTGATTTATTGTG
>BPLR01002107.1:0-20815 GCA_021605095.1 Caerostris extrusa
TTTTAGTTTTGTTTTAATTTTTTATCCTTTGTTTATTCTCGTTCACAGTTTTTATTTTGTTTTTTACAACTCAACTTTTTTTTTGTTCATGCAAACAATTCTTTCAATGGAATACACAGTCATTGATTGATATGCAATATTAAAAAAAATGCCTAAAATTGATTGATCCAAATTTTCAAGCATAAAAGAATATCAAGTAAGAAACTACAAATCTACAATTTGATTATTAACGTTGGCAACATGGCTGCATTATGGAAATGATCGATTTTCCAAGAAATTTTTTGTTCTAATGCAGCTGGCAAACACTTAGACAGCTTGATCTTGGATGCCTTAAGGCAAAGCGCTGCACAGACGTTGCTCACTTTGTATTACCCAGGGGCGTAATTTGAAGATAAGCCGCGGACGCGAAGTAACAATGCCCCCGCAACGCTCTACGATCATACTAGACCGGGACCTACAGTTTAAAGTGGATTCCGAACCACTACAAACATCCATGGCATCGCCGGAGCTCGAACCCGAAACCTGTGGTACCGAGCGCCAGAGCGCTAGCCACTCAGCCCTTCAGGCCCATTTTCCAAGAAACAGAAATTAGAAAATGTAGAAATCACTCTATATATCTATCTCTCTAAACAATATGATACATTTTTTTATTCGGATTTGAACAAGGTTATTACCTTCAAAGAATGTTCTATTAGAAGTTAAAGACTACCTCTGTTACGAGATGTTGAAGGTTTTTCTCTGCTGACATCGTGACAGACACAAATTCTCAAGAAGTTTTCAAGATTCCGAAAAGAGTTATTCTCTAAGGATTCGTTAATTGTTTGTGATTGAGAAAAGATCATTTAAGATCTTTTACAAGAAATTAGGAAAAACAGTTCTTTGTCTCCACCTATTTCCCCAATACACAAATTTGAAATGGCTACATTAAAAGGTAGAGGAAATGAATTGTATAATGATGTATACCAGGGGTCTCCAAACTATGGCCCGCGGGCCAAATCCGGCCCACGACAGCGAATAGCTTATTGTTGCTGTAATAAGTTGGATTAAAAAACACAGAATGATAATAACTTGGTTTTATTTACTTGCTAGGTAAAGCTTAATGACAAGCATAATACGTAGAAAATTTAATTTAAGCGTAACAACTAACAAATAATTGAAAGGAATCCCACTAACCTTCTAAACTAGTGAACCTCCCGCGGTTATCCTCGGTAGTTAATGTTGGAGTAAAGAGTATCGCATATATGTACACTGAAGTGACAAAAGTCATGGGATAGCAATATGCAAATTTTCAGATGGCAGTAGCATCGCGTAGAACAGGTATAAATGCGCAGTGCTTTCGCAGAGCTTTCATTTCTGTTCAAGTTATTCATGTGAAGAGGTTTTGACGTGATGATGACCGCACGACGGGAATTAACAGACTTTGAACGCGGAATGTTAGTTGGAGCTAGACGCATGGGGCATGCCATTTCGGAAATCGTTAGGGAATTCAACATTCCCAGATCCACTGTGTCAAGAGTGTGCCGAGAGTATGAAATTTCAGGCATAACATCCCACCATGGACAGCGCAGTGGTCGACCGCCTGCACTTAACGACCGAGACCGGTGACGTCTGCAAAGAGTCGTAAATTCTAACAGACAAGCAACACTGCGTCAAATAACCGCAGAAATCAATGTGGGACGTACAAGGGACTTGTCTGTTAGAACTGTGCGGAGAAATTTGGCTTTCTTGGGCTATTCCAGCAGAAGACCGACTCGAGTGCCTTTACTGACAGAACGACATCACTTGCAGCGACTCTCGTGGGCACGTGAGCATATCGGTTGGTCACTAGATGAATGGAAAACCGTGGCCTGGTCCGATGAGTCACGATTTCAGTTGGTAGAGCTGATAGTAGGGTTCGAGTGTGGCGCAGACCCCACGAAGCCATGGACCCAAACTGTCAGCAAGGCACTGTTCAAGCTGGTGGTGGCTCCGTAATGGTGTGGGCTGTTTTTTCATGGCATGGACTTGGTCCTCTGGTGCGACTGGACCGAACATTGACTGGAAATGCTTATATTCAGCTACTTGGAGATCACTTTCAGCCATTCATGTACTTCATGTACCCAAATAACGATGGGATTTTTATGGATGGCAATGCGAGGCCACAACTGTTCGCGATTGGTTTGAAGAACATTCTGGACAATTCCAACGAATGATCTGGCCACCTAGATCGCCCGACATGAATCCCATGGAGCATTTATGGGGCATCATCGAGAGGTCTGTTCGTGCCCAAATCCTGCACCATCAACGCTTTCACAATTATGGACGTCTATCGAGACAGCAGGGCTCAATATTCCTGCAGAAGACTTCCAACGACTTGTTGAGTTCATGCCACGTCGAGTTGCTGCACTTCGCCGGGCGAAAGGAGGGCCGACACGATATTAAGAGGTATCCCATGACTTTTGTCACTTCAGTGTATATCGATGTTTTGAATGTATATATCCTGAATCAAACCCATGATTTTTATCCTGAAAATCCCTCAGGAACAGGAAAGCTAAATTAACGCCAATGAAACCGAGGGTATCCACTTGTCTTCAAGTGTCACGGTCGTATCGATACACATAATAGAAATTGTAGTAATAGCAGAAATTGTAGTAATTTAGCAATCGTATGCTCGCTCAGAGCGCGTACTCGGCGACTAGTCTAGAAATTATAGGCAGAAAAATTAAAACGGTTTTGGCCCTTGGTACTTACTGGAGTAAACAATATGGCCCGAAGGCTGAAAAGTTTGGAGACCTGTGATGTATACAATTGCTTTGATGATATGCATATAAGGGTATTGTATTCCGTTGATAATAAATGTGTAAATTATGGCTGTTGATATATATTTTTCAATTGTAAATTTTTTTTTCATTTATGCATTGAAAATAATACATTCAAATATTTATAAGTTTTATTTATTTACATTAAAAGGAGATGAAATGATTTGCATAATGATGCATACAATTGCTTTGATGATGTATATAAGTTTATTCCATTCTGTTGTTATTAAATGAGCGAATTTTGGCTGTTAGTATATATTATTTAATAGGGGCCTGAATGGCCGAGAGTGGCTGGCGCTCGGTACCACAGGTTTTGGGTTCGAATCCCAGCGGTGCCATGGATGTGTGTAGTTGTTCGGAATTCACTTTAAACCGTAGATGCCGGTCTAATAGGATCGTAGAGCGTTGCGGGGACCTTGTTACTCCGTGGCTTATTTTCAAGTTACACGTGCACCCTGGGTAATGCAAAGCGAGTAACGTCTGGACAGCGCTTTTTTTTGCCTTAAGGCATCTAAGATGTCCATGTCTGTTTGCCAACTGCTTTTGGAAAAAAATATATATTATTTAATTGTACGTTCCTTTTATTCGTGTACTGAAAATAATATATTCAAATATTTATCATTTCTATTTATTTGCATAAAAAAGTGGATGGAATGAAAAATATGCTAATTGTATTTTGTTGCATTCGAAAGCTCTGATGATATACATAATAGTATTGTGTTCTGTTATTAATAAATGTCCAAGATTAAGGTTGTTACTATAAATTATTTAATTGTAAATTCTTTTTTTATTCATATACTGAAAATAATTCATTCAAATACTAATCATTACTATTTATTCAAAGTCATTGTCTGTGCTGTTGAAATTAAATTATTGTTAATAATAGTTATTATTAAAGTGTATTTAAAGTCATAAAAGAAGCAGATAATTATTATTATTATCCTAAAACTCAGGATTTTTTTATTTATATTGATGTTAATATTAATATTTCTTTTTAAAACATAATAATCTGGTTGTTTTTAAATAATTTCACATTTTTTATTTAATGAAATAAAATTTTTTTAATACAGTTAATTAGCTAAAAAAAATAGCCGTTGTAAAATGCATAACACGAAATTAAATTTATTGGGACAGTTGTAAAATTTTAATGAACAGAATCTTTATAAATATTCTGTACATAAAATGGTATATGCATTCTATTTTATAAATAATCAATTAGAATAGAATTAATTATATTATAATCAATTTAGTATATGTATTCTAAAGAATGATTCTATAGTCTTTTAATTGCATTCTGAACTCCCTAAACTTAATAAATTGATGAAGCGGTCTGTTTTATTATAAAATATTTAGAATATTTCTAATATTTCCCATGTCCTAACTATAAAACTTTATCTATTAAACTAATCTTTATCCCAGATGTTGCAATGCAGAAAATTGTTTCTTCTAACTACCACTTATAAGCTTTGCAAAATTAAAATGACTTGATTAAAAACTATTTTTGTATTTTTGATATACTTTTACCTGCTTCTTTATTGACGCCATAACCTCACATTTTTTAAAAAAGAAAATTCCATTTGTGTTTAACTAAATCTTTTATATAAAAATGTAAAACAAAAGAAATAATTTTGAAGCCACGAAAATACTTATTGAATCACTTAAAGTTCGTCAGGGAAAATTTAATTTTTTTTTTTTTTATTCTTTTCACTTTTTATTTTTGGTAACTCAACTCTCTTTGTTTTGCTATGCAAACGATTCGTGGAATGGAATACACAGCCATTGATTGATACAAAATATTAAAAAAGTTTCTCGTTTTAGTTCAGAATGTTATTTTGTGAAAGAAAAATCATAAAACTGGATTGATCCAAATTTTCAAAGCATAAAAAGAAACTAAAATATAAAATACACACCTGTTACTAAAGCTGGATAACAAGGCTGCATTTTGGAAATAATGTATCTTCAAAGTATGAAATTTGAAATTTAGAATTAACTCTCTCTCATATATATTCCCATGTTCTAAACATTTTGATAGATATACGCTGTGGAATTAGAATATGGCTATTACCTCTTCTCTTCAAAGAAAATTTTTAAGAGTTGCAGACTTCATTTGTTAAGAGGTGTTGAGGTCTTCTGCTAACACGTGGATGATAGAGGATTTCAAGAAAAGTTCTGGGAAGATTCTGTAAGCAAAGTTTGCGCCTAACATTTTTCTTTTTAATCTCTTCCTAGATTTATTTTTCAATCAGCTCTTCCGTTTACGCAAACGGATCTGCAGAAATGGAAAATACACTGTCGTACTGATTGATAAAGCAACATTTAAAAGTTTTCCTGCCTTTTAGTTCAGATTGCTGCTTCAGAAAGAAAAAAATTGTACATTGAGTGATCCAAATATTCGGTATAAATGATAACCTCCAAAAGTAAAAACAACGCACCAATTTGATTACTAAAGCTAGCAACAAGGCTGCATTTTTAAAATGACTTGATTTTCCAAGAAAGAGAAATTAGAAAATGTAGAAATAATCCCCTCTTGTATATCTCTATAAATATTTTAGCAAGAGTATGTTTGACTTGAATAGGTTATTATCACTTTTAAAAGAAATTTCTATTAGAGTTTCCAAGATCTACCCTTCCTTGTTAAGAGATGTTAAATTCTCCTGCCTTCTTCTCACAATAACCCAGACAGACATGAATTCTCAAGAGAAGTCTTTAAGGCCCGAAAGTGTTTGATGTTCCCTACAAGATTCGTTAATTGTTTGTGATTGCAAAGAAGTCCTTAATCTTGGTACCCAATTTCTTAAGATATTCACAAGAAAAATTGAAACCAGTTCCTCCTCTTCTTCTTTCACTGTTTTGTTCTCTCCAACATAAAATTGAAATGGTTACAGCATTCAATTTTTGAATATAGATGAATGCAAAGTATTTTAATTGTATAGTGTGATATATACAATTGCTTTGATGATATATATATAATGGTATTGTATTCTGTTGTTAAAAACGCGCAACTTATTGTTGTTATTATACATTATTTGAATTGTAAATTTTTATTCCTGTAATGAAAATAATAGTATTCAAATATTTATCATTTCTATTTATTGATTACTAAAATGCAGTACGTTCAAGTATCTCAAATGCATAATTACTTATGCAATAATCTGATTGATGTGCGTGGATGGTATTTTCTGTATTCTGTTGTTAATAAACGTGCAAGTTAAAGCAGTAACTGTATTATATATTATTAATTGTAAATCTGTTTTATATCTATATCAAAAATAATATATACTCAAATATTTATCTTTCTCATTAATTTATTAAAAACAAAATATACTTAAATATAAGTGTGAAGTTTCCTAATCTCAGACAAAGATGGTATTACAACTGTTTGATGATATAAAAAATACCATTGCATTTTGTTGTTAGCTAAGGGAGCGTTGTGTTGTTATTATATATTATTTTAATTGTAGATTCTTTTTTTTTTATTTATGTACTAAAATGATGCATTCAAATAGGTTTATTCTTTTCTATTTATTCAGTAAGAAAGTTAGTGTTTGAAGGTATGAAGCAATTTTTGCATAATATTTTAGTCTTCAGTAGTGCATCTCAAAGTCCTAAAAGAGGTAATATCCATTATTATAATGCCAAAACTCAGGAACTTTTTATTTATACGGGTAATATCAATATTCGTTTGCGAAATGTGTTTTAATTCCAATATTGATTTTAAATAATTTCATATTTAAGTTTTAGTGCAGCATCAAAATTGTTAAAAATATACAAGAATGAGTATTATAAAAAAAAGAAAAAATTAAATTAAACTTATTGTGGAACGGAAGCCGTAAGGAAACTTTTATAGTGTAACCTGCGAAAATGATCTTATATAAAATGGAATATGTATTCTATTTTGTAGATAATCAATTCGAATAGAATGAATTATATTATAATCAATTTAGAATGTGTAAATTCCTGAAACAGTCTGATCCCCATATTTCTCTAAATCATCCCTACTTAAAACCACAACAGAACCTCGTAAACTTCAATAAATCTGGCAAAAACCATCCGCCTATTGGTATGTAGAATATTTAGAATATTACTAATGGCCCATACCCTATATGTAAAACTTATCCAGTAAACTAATCATTATACCAGATGCTCTGTATGCAGAAAATTGTTTCTTCTAACAAACACTTATAAGTCTTTGAAAATTAAACGACTTGATTAAAAACTATTTTTGCATTTCTGCTTCTTTCCCAGTGCTTTCTTTTACTTGGCGCCATCGCCTCAAAACGTTTTTTCCAAGCAAAGTTCCATCTGTGGTTTGCTAAATCTTTACACAAAGAAAGTCTCAAACTGGTTAAAGTCAGAATCTTTGAAGACAGACTCTTTATCGAACTCGCAGATTCGTTCAGGAGAAAATTAATTTTTTTATTGTATAAGCTTCCCATGCTTGAAGGCTATCTCCTTTTTTTAATTCTCTTTTACAGCCTGTGCAAAACTCTCAACCACTTATGGTGACGTACCTAATGATTCGTGCAATGGAAATACTGACCATTGTTCTGAGCTGCAGACAAAAAGATTCCCGCTCAGTTTCCAGACGGATGCCTGCGTGGCAGAAAAATGGTTAAAATTGATTGATCCAAATTTCAAGCATAAAAGAATATCAAGTAAAGAACAAAAATAATCCAGAATTTTGATTATTAACGTTGGCGACAAAAGGCTGCATTATGCAAAGGATCGATTTTCAAGAAATAGAAATTAGAAAATTTAGAAATAACTATCTCTATATGTATCTATAGTTCAGAATGCTATTTGTGAAGAAAAAAAAATCATAACATTGATTGTTCCACACTTTCAAACATAAAAAAAATCAAGTAAAAAATAAAAAAAAAAAAAACTACAGTGTATTTTACTAAAGTTATAAATATGGCTGCATTATGGAAATGATCGAATTTCCAAGAAAGAGAAATTGAAATTTAGAAATAACTTTCTGTATCTCTATCTCTCTAAACATTTTGATAGATGTATGCAAATTAGAATAGCCTTCAAAGGAAGATCTATTATGAGTTTAAGACTGCCATGGTTAAGAGATGTTGAAGGTCTTTCTCTGCTAACGTCTTGATAGAAACGAATTCCGAAAAGAGTTGGTCTCTAAGGATTCGTCAATTGTTTGTGATTGCGAAGAACTGCCATTTGGTACCTCATTTAAGATATTCACAAGAAAATTGGATAACCCGTTCTTTCACCTATTCCCCAATAACATGCAAAGTTGAAAATGTTTACACCAAAACTTAGATGAAATGCAAAAGTATTCGGGTGTATAATGATGCATACAATTGCTTTGATGATGTACATGAAGGTATTGTATTCTTCTGATAATAAATGTGCAAATTATGGCTGTTATTATAAACTACGACTTTGCAGTTTGGGTTTTTATTTAAGTACTTGAAAATAATATATTCAAATATTTACCATTTCTATTTATTCGATTATCTACATAATCGTATTGTATTCTTTAATAATAAATGCGCAAGTTATATCTGCTATTATATATTATTTAATTGTAGATTCCTTTTTTATTCATATACTGAAAATAATATATTCAAAAACTTATCATTTCTATTTATTCAAAATCATTGTCTATGCTGTTCAAAATTTATTTATTGTTAATAGTCTTTATTAAAATGTATTCATAAAAGATACAAATATTCATTATTATAATGCTAAACTCAGGATCTTTTTATTTATATTGATATTAATATGAATATTTGTTTCTGAAACATAATAATCAGGTTGTTTTTAAATAATTTTAAATTATCTTATGTTTGACGAAATAAACATTTTTTAGAACAATTAGTTTAAAAATTGTTAAAAATAAAAAACAATTGCCATTATAAAAAGTGCATAGCATAAAAATTAAATTTATTGGGACGGCTTTAACTATTTTATATATATAAAATTTATAAATATTGCGTACATAAAATGGAATATGTGTTCTATTTTATAGAGAATTAATTAGAATAGAATTATTTGTATTACAATCGAGTTAGAACATTTACTCTGCTCTGAAAGATTCTGTAGTTTTTAATTGCATTTCTTTTTGTAAAATTAATATCTGAACTCATAAACGTAATAAATTGACAAAACCATCTATTTTAATATAGAATATTTAAAATATTTCTAATGGCCCATACCTTGTCTGTAAAACTTTATCTATTAAACAAATCTGTATCCCAGATGCTGCAATATAGAAAATTGTTTTTTATAACAACCACTTATAAGTTTTGAAAATTAAAATGACTTGATTAAAACTATTTTGTATTTTTGACATACATTTACCTGCTTCTTCATTGACGCCATCATCAAAACTTTTTTTAAAAGAAAGTTCCATTTATGGCTTGGTTAAATCTTTATATATAAAAAAGTTCAACAAGAAAGAAATAATTTTGAAGAAATGAAAATACTTTATTGAATCGTTTAAATTTCGTCCTTTTAATTTTTTAAAAACATTGTAGGAGTTTTGTTTTAATTTTTCACATTTTTAATCTCTTTCACAGTTTTATATTTTGCAACTCAACTTTATTGTGGTCATTGCAAACGATTCGTACAACGAAATACACAATCATTGATTCATAGAATAGCAAACAAAAAATTCTGTTGTAGTTCAGAACGCTATTGAAAGAAAAAATCCTAACATTGCTTGATTCAAATTTTCAAGCATAAAATAATATCAAGTGAAAAAATAAATCTACAATTTGCGCATTGATGTTGGTAGCAAATCTGAATTTTGGAAATTATTGATTTTCAAGAAATAGAAATTAGAAAATTTAGAAATAATTCTCTGTAGATTTCTCGAAACATTTTGATATATATATGCGAATTAGAATAGGGTTATTACCTTCAAAGGAAGTTCTATTAAGAGTTTAAGACTAGCTCTGTTAAAGAGATGTTTCTCTGCGAACATCGTGAGAGACACGAATTCTCAAGAGGAGTCTTTAAGGTTACGAAAAGAGTTGGTCTCCATGGATTCGTCAATTGTTTGTGATTGCTAAGAAGTCCCACTCGGTACTCACTTAAGATATTCACGAAAATTGGACAACCAGTTATTTTTCTTTCTTCTTTCACCGTTCTATTCTCCAATATACAAAATTGAAAATGGCTACATTTAAAGGTGGATGAAATGCAAAATTCTAATTGTATTAATTCTAATTCTATTTCTAATTCTAATTTTAATTGTATAAAATTCTAGGAGTTTAAGGCTACGTTAGAGATGTTAACGATGTTAAGAGATGTTGAAGTTCTTTCTCTGTTAACATCGTGAGAGACACGAATTCTCAAGAGGAGTCTTTAAGGTTCCGAAAAGAATTGGTCTCTATGGATTCGTCAATTGTTTGTGATTGCGAAGAAGTCCCCCTCGGTACCACTTAAGATATTCTGAGAAATTAGGACAACCAATACCTCCACTTTCTTCCTTCACTGTTCTATTCTCAGTATACAAAGTTGAAATGACTGCATTAAAAGGTAGAGGAAATGCAAAGTATTCAATTGCATAATGATGTGATGAAGTACATAATTGTATTGTATTCTGTTATTAATAAATGTGGAAGCTATAGCGGTTGCTATACATTATTTAACTCTAGATTTTTTTATATTCATTTACTGAAACTAATATATTCAAATATTTATCATTTCTTTCTATTTACATTAAAATATACATGAAATGAAAGTATTCCAATTGTAACATTGATGCATACAATAGCTCTGATGTTATGCGTAATGGTATTATGCATTCTGTTGTTAATAAATGGGCAAGTTATTTGTGTTACTATGCATTAGTTAATTGTAGATTCCTTTTTTATTGATATATTGAAAATAATTCATTCTATTTATTCATTCATTGTGTTCAGCATTTCTATTTATTCAAAATCATTGTTTGGGCTGTTCAAATTAATTTATTGTTAATAATAATCTTTATTAAAGTGCATTCAAAGTCATAAAGAAGCAAATATTCATTATTATAATGCTAAAACTCAGGAACTTTTATTTATACAGATGTTAATATCAATATTTGTTAATAACTGGGTTGTTTTTTAAAATAATTTCAAACTTCCATACATCTAAAGAAATGAACTTTCTTTTAGTACAGTTAGTTTAAAAATTAAATATAAAAAAAATATTGCCATTATAAAATGTATAACATAAAATTATATTTATTTTGACTATTTTAAATATTTTATGTATATAATTTTTATAAATATTCTGTATAAAATGGCTATAGTCGTTTAATTGCATTTCATTTTTAAAATTAATGCCTGAACTTGTAAACTTAGTAAATTGACAAAACCGCCTGTTTTATTATAGAATATTTATAATATTTATAATAGATTATACTCTACCTGTAAAACTTATCTATTAAATTTAGAAACATCTGGGATAAAGATTAATTTAATAGATAAAGTTTTAAACAGGAAATATCCCAGATTCATATAGTCTTTATCCCAGATTCATAAAATTGTTTCTTTTAACAACCACTTATAAGTTCTGAAAATTAAAATGACTTGATTAAATATTTTTGTATTTTTGACATACTTTTTTACCTGCTTTTTTATTGACGCCATCACATCAAAACATTTTTACAAGAAAGTTTCATTTTTATGGCTGGGTATAACAGTCGGGCTGAAAAGTTCGTAGGCTGACACATAGATGGCGCTACTAGTATTAAATCCGTGTGATTTTCAGTTTGCCCCTAACCTTCAAAAGACTCGTGTATAAATTTGACTGCTGTTGCACTATTAGTATGTGAGTTATAGCATTTTTAGTGAAGCAACTTTGTTAGCTTACAAAAATGCATAAAAAGGAATTTCGTGTGTTAATTAAAGCATTGCTTTTTGGCGAAAAAAATACTATTGAAGCCAAGCATTGGCTTGATAAACATTATTCAGACTTTTGCAACAAGAAAATCAGTGAAAATCAAAAGAAAAAAGTGGTTTGCTAAACTTAAAGGAGGCGAAATGAGCACCGAGGATGATGCACGCAGTGGACGCCCCAAAGACGCTGTTACCAATGAAAACAAAAAAATTCCACAAAATAATTCTGATAAGGATAAAGTGAAGTTGATTGAGATAGCTGTGACCCTAAAGATATCAAAGGAACGTATTGGGCATATCGTGAATGAATATTTGGATATGCGAAAGCTCTTCGTTCAAAGTGTGCGCCGCGCATAGCTCACAATCGACGAAAAACCACAACGAATTGATGATTCTAAGCAGTGTTTGGAGCTGTTCAATCGTAATAAACCCGAATTTTTGCGTCGATATGTGACAATGGATGAAACATGGCTCCATCATTTCACACCGGAGTCCAATCGACAGTTAGCCGAGTGGACTGCACGTGATGAACACTAAAAATGCTATAACTCACATACTAACAGTGCAACAGCTGCCAAATTTATACACGAGTCTTTTGAAGGTTAGGGCTAACTAAAAATCACACGGATTTAATACTAGTAGGCCGTCTATTCGTCAGCCTACGAACTTTTCAGTCCACCTGTTACTTTTCATATTAAAAAAAAAGTTGACAAGAAAGAAATAATTTTGAAGATATGAAAATACGTTATTGAATCATTTAAAAATCGTCTTTTGGAAAATTTAATTTTTTTTAGAAGTTTTGTTTTTAATTATTCTCTTTATTTAATTTTTTTCACAGTTTTATTTATTTATTAATTTTTTTGCACTCAACTCTTTTTTTTTTTTTTTTGGTCATGAAAACGATTCGTGCAATGGAATACACCGCCATTGATTCCTACAATATTTGAAAAAAAAAAAAGATTCTGTTTTATTTCAGAATTCTAGTGAAAGAAAAAAAATCACAAATTGATTGAACCAAATTTTCAAGCATAAAAAAAAAACATCAAGTTAAAAAACAAAAAGTCTACAATTTTATTATTAATCTTGGCAACAAGGCTGCATTTTGGAAATTATCGTATTTTCATGAAAGAGAAATTATAAATTTAGAAATAACTCTATATATCTAAAGATTTTGATAGGTATGCGAATTATAATAGTGTTATTACCTTCCAAGAAAGGTAGTTTTAAACTCCTAATAGGAGTTTTAAAACTACCTATATTAAAAAGATGTTGAAGGTCTTTCTCTGCTGACATCGTGGAGAGACACGAATTCTCAAGAGAATCTCTATCTCTATCTCTCTAAGCATTTTGATAGATCTATGCAAATTAGAATAGAGTTATCGCCTTCAAAGGAAGATCTATTAGGAGTTTAAGCCTGCCTCGGCTAAGAGATGTTGAAGGTCTTTCTCTGCTAACGTCATGATAGAAACGAATTCCGAAAAGAGTTTCCTCTAAAGATTCGTCGATTGTTTGTGATTGAGAAAAAGTCCCACTCGGTACTCATTTAAGATATTTACAAGAAATTAGGAAACACAGTTCTTTGTCTCCACCTATTTCCCCCAATATGCAAAGTCGAAATGGCTGCATTAAAAGGTAGATGAAATGCATTGTATAATGATGTATACAATTGCTTTGTATTGTATTCCACTCGGTACTTTGTATTTGTATTGTATTCCATTGATAATAAATGTGTAAATTATGGCTGTTGATATATATTTTCCAATTGTAAATTCCTTTTTTTCCATTTATGCATTGAAAATAATACATTCAAATATTTATAACTTTTATTTATTTACATTAAAAAGGAGATGGAAATGAATTGTATAATGATGCATACAATTGCTTTGATGATGTACATAAGTTTATTCCATTCTGTTGTTGTTAAATGAGCGAATTATGGCTGTTATTATATATTATTTAAGAAGGCCCACTCGGTTAACTTAAGATATTTACAAGAAAATTGGACAACCAGTTCCTCCTCTTTCTTCTTTCATTGTTCTATTCCTTAATAGACGAAGTTGGAATGGCTACATTTGAAGGTAGATGAAATGCAAAAGTATTATAAATGTATAATGATGCATACAATAGCTCTGATGATATGCATAATGGTATTGCATTCTGTTGTTATTAAATGTGCAAATGATAGCTGTTTTTATACATATTTAATTGTCGTTTTTTATTCATGTACTGAAAATAATATATTCAAATATTTACCATTTCTATTTATTTACATTAAAAGGTGGATGAAATGAAAGCATTCTAATTATATAATTATGTATACAATTGCTTTGATAAAAAATAGTATAGTAGTCTGTTGTTTTTAAATGAGCAAGTTATGGCTCTGATTGTATATTATTTAATTTTTTGTATTCGTGCACTGAAAATAATGTATTTAAATATTTATCATTTCTATTTATTCAATGCCAATGGCTATATTGTTCAAATTAATCTATTGTTACTAATAGTCTTTATTGAAGCGCTTTCAAAGTCATAAAAGGGGCAAATCATCATTATTAGAATTCAAAATCTCAAGAGCTTATTCTTTATATTGATGTTAATATCAATATTTGTTTCTCAAACATAATAATCTGGTTCTTCTTAAATAATTTCAAATTTTCTTACATTTAACGAAATAAGCTTTTTAAGTATAGTTAGTTTGAAAATTGTCAAAAGTAAAAAATGTTACCATTATAAAAATGCATAAACATAAAATCCTAGGGACGGGTGTAAATATTTTATGTACAGTATCTTTATAAACATTCTGTACGTAAAGTGGAGTATGTATTCTATTTTATGTACAGAATAATAGAATATATGTTAGACAGAGTATGTAATAGAATAGTAATATGTAGTATGTAATCGAATTAATAATAGAATGTGTATTCTATTTTATAGAGAATTAGTTCGAACTCCGAGAACTTCGAGAATTAGTTACCTTTGAACTCCCTTTACGGTTATCAGAATTTATTTTGGACTTTTTGATGTTTTAGTCGGTAACAGCCTCATTGGGGCGTCCACTGCGTGCATCGTCCTCGGTTCTCATTTCGCCTCGTTTAAATTTAGCAAATCACTTCTCTACGGTTGATTTTCCTGGTGCAAAGTCCGCATAATGTTTATCAAGCCAATCCTTGGCTTCAATAGTATTTTTTTTGCCAAAAAGCAATGCTTTAATTAACACACGAAATTCCATTTTATCCATTTTTCCAAACTAACAAAAGTTGCTTCACTAAAAAAGCTATAACTCACATAATAACACATGTTCTAATAGTGCAATAGCTGTCAAATTCATACTTGGTCTTGACACTACTTTACAATATAGAGGAAATGTTTGCCTCTATGTTGTTTGCATTAGTATTTCATGTTCTGAGCAGACTTTTATGTATCTTTAATTTTTAGGGTTTTACTTCTGTAATTTTTAAATGTTTTTAATGTTTTGTTATTGTTCCGTTTTTATTCTAATGAGAATGTTTTTAAGTGTTCTTAATAGTGTAATTGTAATGATGATGTTTTTATGTGTGTTGTGTATTTCGGTAGTGCAATTCTGTTGACGATGTTTTCATGCGTTCTTAATATTGTGGCAATGTGCAATTCTGAATTAATTGTTGTATTATTCTTTGGCGAGTGGCCTGATGTAAATGGACTGAGTTCCAATTTTTCCGTATGGAACATCAATCATAGAATATTTTACGAGATAAACATATTATAAATTTAAATGATGAATTAAAAATATGAATAATTCATTATAATTCAAAGACGAATTTAAGAAGTCATCTTGAATTATAACGAATTATCAAACTTTTGTTGAAAGTTTATAAGAACAAAAGTTCGATAAAACGTTTATGCGACACTTTTTGAAAAAAAAAAGGTCCAAGAAAAAGATAGAATAAATTTAAAGACTTTTCCCCATCATAGTGACAATAACAATGGGCACCTTAAAAAATTTAACACATAAACTGCAGAAGTTTGTCTGGAAATTCCAAAGTTTGCCGCCCAATTCTGTCCCCAAAATAACACAGTTATCTGCGAGCAGGCAGTGCCGATAAGAACAAATATGTGGATTGAGATTGTGTCTCTGTTTTACCCAGACTCTCTCGTGCCTGCCAGAAGTTTTCCGCGAGACGTCAGCTCGTAAATCATCCAGTTTTTCAACTTCTTTTCCTAAGCTCTTCTCCTGGAGAGGAAGAAAAATATCGACAGACTCCTGGATCCTGAGACTTAAGGAGTCGCTTGATTGAGCTCCCTTTTGTCGATCTATTGATCAAAGGAGTCGCTGGTCCGCAAACATGTGCTGAACCGTGCACCTGAGGTTATGAATCAAATGGAGGCTTTTGTGTTATTGCTGTAAATTCCATGGATCGTTTATTGAGAAGGTGTAGTCAGTGATATACCAATTAGTTAAATGTACCAATATCCATGGTATTGGATATTTTTAATCTTCGTTTATAACAGCACATTTTATTGTGGAAACAATTTTGTAAATCACTAAAAAGTAGTGGTATATTTATCAAGGTTATTTACTGAACCTGAATTATTGTGCACATAAAATTATGTATCTTTAATTTTTAAGAATCTATTTGTGCAAATTTTTAAATGCTTTTAATGTTGTCAAGTTTTAATTCTAATGATGATGTTTTCATGTGTTCTTAATATTTTAGTGTGTGCAATTCTGAATTTATTGTTGTATTATTCTTTGACGAGTGGTCTAATGTAAAAGCAATAGATGTAGTTACAATTTTGCCGCAGGAAACAACAATTATAGAATATTTTAAGCCATAACTTGTTCTAAATTTCACACTGTGATACATTAAAAATACGAAGAAATAATTTATCATTCAAAGAGGACTTCTTATAAACTTTCAAATAAAATTTAAAAAAATTTATGTGATACTTTTCGTAATAATTAATTGGGCAATTTGATGAAAACTACCTATGGATTTAATATATAAAGAAAATATAAGGAAAAAAGATTCTGGGAAAAGACAGGATAAATTAAAAACTTGAATCAAATGAAATCTTTTGTGTTATTGTTGTAGATTCCATGGCTCGTTTATTGAGATGGTTTAGTCAGTGTTAATGGGCATGATTGAGATGGTTTAGCCAGTTAGTTAAATATACCAACATCTATGATATTGATAGTATTAATATTCATGTATAAAGGCACAGTCTATTGTGGGGACCGTTTTGTAAATCATTATAAAATAATAACATATTTACCACAGTTTTTTACTGAATTTGTATTAATGTACACAAAAAGACATTATATTGTAATATACTAAACATCATTTTATTGAATTGAAATTTTTTCGGTTTTGAAACAGAACAGTTATTATCTATTACAGACATGGAAGTTATGACTGATGGGATTTTTATAAATGGTTAAAAAATTTTATCATGGTTAAAAATATTATTATCAAACTATTGGATGGGGTCTGATTTTCAACAGAAAGAATAATTTCAGTTGCTGTATGCAAGTTATTACTGCTAATTGTACAGTTCATTTCCTAAATAAGTATATTTACAGTGACGTTTATTATGTTGGATATGATAGAGATGATGCATTTTTTTGCTTCGAATAGCTTTGAGGGCATAAGTAGCCACTGAGAGAACTTTTAGGGGTAAATATTTCACATTTACTATCATATGTACTCACACACACAATCATGAACAATGCTGACCTATTAATTTTTGAAAACATTGACTACCTAACTCTAGTTCAGATGTTATTCTGAAGTTGAAAAAATATATACATCAGATTTAAAATGTCAAATTTTATTTTCCCTGAAAATTAATGCATGAAGCAATGGCTGTGCATGTAAAACTATTTTATTTCGTCCCTGTCACAATCATTACGAATGTTTAACTAGAAACAAGCTGAAAACCAATCTAAAATTATCCAAGATTTTAATAAAATACAAAATATAGTTTTAATATATAACATAAATTTTAATTTTATTAAAAGTTGTTATATGTCTTTTTTCCTTGGCTTTCATTTAAATTATGCAAGACATAAAAATTCGCAGACATTATTTACTTTTGTGATAGCGATAATTTAACCCTTAACAGGGGACGTGCGGTCTCTTAGACCGTTCAACATATTTCTATTGCATGCTTAGTCCAATTGAATGGATTTTTCTTCTAGCTTCCTGTTTTGTGACCTTCAACATACCATAACACCCTCTAATCACATTATTTTGGCACGTGCATCCAGTAAAAATTCCGTGGCATTCTTCAAGAACAGTCTGTGAGACCTCACCTCAGTTTTAGTGCCACGACTTTCGGCAGTTGTATACATTGGCTCTAAGTTAATTCCGAGGAGATTTATTTATGATCCGCGTTCTACGAAGGAGTTGTAAAAGGTTCTAGATGAAGTTGGAAGCGATTTTAGAGGAGAAGATGACCGTGAAGTCGACATCAGTTATTAGCAGACTCAGAACTAATCATTACAGAGGGATGAAGATTCTCCCAGACAACACCAGGGAGTACATCCTCTGCAGAAATTGCCCCAAAAAGCTTTCCTAACACCTAAGCACATTCTAGAGTGCCCAGCACTCACTCCCCCATGTTTTGCAATTGGGTATGGTGCCAATCGAGGCTAACTTAAGAGAAATCCTGGTAGTGAAGCGACGCCATTACTAGCGGTCGCTATCATGAAGACTTTTGACTTGATCTAACTTTGATATTTATATTTTAAATCCATGGACACGATAACAACAACAACAACAGATGACTGTGAAGAAGATTTTGGTCTGCTCAAATTCCCATTCAACAGACTCAAATTTCTTCAGAGAATGATTTCTCTGACTCAGAAACGGCCATTGCATTTTACTACAGAATCAACGGTGGTGTTGACGCAATGGATGAAAATTGCTATATTCATTCATGCAACAAGAGGACAATTCTTTTGGCCATGGCTCTTTTATACCTGTCTAGTAGATATGAGCACAATAAACGCATACATTTTGTATCAAACCTATACCCATAACCGTGTTATAACCAGGATGGTATTTTTGAAAAGATTAGCGAGAGATTTTATCTCACCATTACGACAAAAAAGAGTTAAGAATCAAACAAGTAATAAAAAAGTAATTTTTAAGTCAATTCCTACTTTTACTTCACTCTATTGCAGAAAGTCCTTTATAAATATTTTTCATTCATTTTTTTAAAGTTTATCTGGCGCCATCTATTGGTAGATACATGCAAGTTAAATCTAAAAAAACTAAAATTAATGAATTAAATTTAATGACTGAATTAATATTTGAAAAAAACTGTATTAACCTCCAGTGTCATCCACTACAAGTTCAAAAAGAAATGTATTTGAACTTGAGCGGATGAATAAAAAGTATTTTATGAACGATTGAAAATTTGAACAAGATATATATAGGGAGAGTGGGAGCTAATAGAAGGAATTGAATGAATAACTTCAATTGTTGGCTTGACCTGACTTTGTACTTTGAGATGTATGCTCGCTGAAGCTGTTCAATTGTTGTAGTTAATCATTAGATTTTCAACGTTTGCAAATGATGTTTTTCCTATGATTTACACATAAAAATTAACAGTAGGGTGTGGAATTTAAACAACTAACTTTAATGCTAGAGATGGGCTGTATTAATTGCATTAACGGTGTTAACCGTTAAAGCTAATGTAATAATAGAAGCATTGCTAATAGAAAGAAATGAATAAACTAATTATTCTTAGTTTAAATAGTTCATCTAAATTTCGAAAATAAATTTATTTCATGAACTTACATAACAAAATTTGCAAAGAGTAATATAACAAATAATTACTTACCCGAGTAACATGTAAAGAATAATTATTTGCTTCTTTATAGGAAATAAGTTTTGAACCAGAAATAAAAAATATTTAACTTACAAGTTGACAAGATATTCTGTCAAAATATTTCAGTGGAGTAATTGATGACACGTAACATTCTTTAAAACTTGTCATCCATTTGCAGTTTTTAGTACTTTCTACCTCTGATTTTAAAGGAAAAGGAAAATCTATTTTCAATATTTATTCCAAAATATATAGAGACTTTAAAAGTTGTAAAAAGAAAATGTTTCTTCGATTGAACTTTCAATTTTTCATTTTAACTTCCAAGCTTTATGAAAAAAAAAAAAAGTTCATTTATGTTATTCATTCAAAAGAAAAAGTCCTATAAAACCTAGAACTCATTCGTTTTTACTGATAAAGCTTTATGTCAGCTATAAAAAGGTTAACGACAAAAAAGTCCCTAGGGAGATTTCACGCGAATGTCTCATTTAAAGGTTCCAAAAATAATAAAGAATTACTAAAACATAAAGAGAAATGAGAAAAAAATTCATGCTGGTTTTAACAGCAAAAAGAAATACATTTTTGTGCTTGAAAGTTATATGAGGGTATGATATTGAAAATGAATGTGATAGGAGCATTTCAGGTGATACAGTTCTCGCAGAAGTTTCTTTACGTTCAGCAAGTTTAAATAAAAGTACTGTTTATTTAAAATTGCTTAGAATTAAAATGCAATAATTTCATGAAAGGAATTAAGTCTTCAAATGAGATATAGAGCTAATATTGTACTCTAATGAAGATCAAAATGTAACATTTAATAGAAAGCAAAATCTGATAATTTAGAATTTAAATAAAAGAAATTTCATTAATTTATTGTGAAAAAAAGAAACTGTGACATATTATATCAAGAGATTTAAATTTTTTTAGCAATATTAATTTCATTTGATTATATTAGCATTGCAAAGCATTTGACATTCATTATTTGCATTTGACTTGTATTTACTTTAAAGTGTGACATTGCATTAATATACTTCCCAATTTACATTTACATGCTGACATATTTAGATCAAGAGATTCATTTAGATTTTTAGTATAGCTAATATAGAAGTATTATCAGCGCCATCTATTAATACACTTTGAAACCCGTTTTTTAACGCCGTACCGTTTCGCCCTTCTTCAAGTATTTTCAGTTCTAATTTGAACTCATTGCGACGAGTGGTTCTTTTTCTTTCCACAACTTTTTGAAAGTGGGACTTAATCATTATCCTCTTGAATTATCTATTATCTTAATATAATATTCATTCTGTAATAAATACCTAAAAACTTTCTATCGAAACTTGCTCGATCCACAGAATG
>BPLR01002108.1:0-33021 GCA_021605095.1 Caerostris extrusa
TTTTTGTTCGCTGAATAGCAAACGAGGACACAAACCAGATGCCTACAACGATTCGATTCAGGATAACTTATGTGCCTGACACACACTTTTTTTGTCCACGAGTGTCGGAAATTAAATTTTTATCACTGAAAATAGATTCACCCCCTGGGAGAAGAAATTCGGGAGAATGTCAGCAGGGGGTGGAAAAAATGCATGCACTGTTTTCATTCCACTGTTCAGTGTATTTACTTTTTTTTTTCTATCCATTTTTGCTATTTCTCTGTCTCTTTTTTTTTTTTTTAGCGTATGTGTATAGAAAGTTTGCTCAAAAGTTTCTTTATTCATAGAATTCAAAATTATTTCAGGATTTACCTGTCCTTATGTTTATTAAATTATTTTTTTTCCTTCTCCATACTTTAAGAAATATGTGAATATTATTTTTTCATACGTCGAGTTTCTGTAAAGATATGTATTTTTTGATGATTGATTTTATTTTATTTGTAAAATATTTTACTTAACAGTTTATAGTATATTTGAGAGATAGAAATTATGCAATTCAAATAGCACTGTTACGTGTCCAGGAAATCAGCTTCGCAATGCGTTACTGCACAGTTTCCTCTGTATAAAATTTGTCCCTTACCAAGTCTAAAACACAAATTGAAGCTGAGCTGCAAAAACCGTTAATACATTCGCCAATATTAATTCTCCTGCCAAGTGCGAGTAGCACAACGACATTATTTTCCTATTATTACTACACCACACCACATCATTGTGCCTACAGCAGAGTTACCCCTATGCAGTTTGGGATTGAAGTGGGTGAGAAGTCTGACTGAGCTCCGTGACGCTCTTACAGTCACATGAAACTGGGACCTACGGCTTAAAGTGAATTCCGAACCACTCAAACATCCATGTACCGCCGAGGCTCGAACCCGAATCCCAGCACCGAGAGCCCTGGACACTGACCATTCAGGCCCCAACTAAATCGGTTACTGCCTTATGTGTTGATCTTCAGAAACAAATCTGAAAACAACTTCTATATTTATTACTGAGCAGTTTCTCTGTATAAAATCCCAATTGAAAAGAAGTCCAAAACATAAATTGAAACTGAACTGCAAGCCAAGCTAATATAGTCGCCAAGATTAATTTTCTAGCCAAGTGCCATACGTACAATGTCATTCTATTCCTATTGAAAGAAAGGAATAATACAGCAAAAAATCATCCGGAGAATAAGCTGGGCTTGTGGCTGGAATTGTTGCGATCCATAAAAACGCATGGCTGCGTACTATTATGGTAACCAAACAGCTTATTGCGCATTTTCTATGAGAAATGTGCGATCACCTGGTGTATATCCCATACCTGGAGCAGAGTGACTTTCATAAGCTTGGGAAGGACAGCCTTCGTAGTAATGAAGATCTTTGAGACTCAGTGGAGATCTATCTCAATACGGTGGCGGTAACCTATTATGAAGAGGATATTGGAAAACTCGTCAACCCGTATAACAAATGTCTCATTGTTCACGGTGACTAAATGGAAAATAACGTTGATTGTATTTGACTTCTGGTAATAAAATCATTTTGTTATTCGTCCATTAATGCCTTATCTGAGGTTGAAAAAAATAGTTCTCGTATTAGCATTCAGTCAGCAAGGAAAAAATACAAGGAAATTACATTTAATTAAATCATTTTTTCCGTTAAAAAGTCTTTTTCTATTTATATTTAAAACGAGAATTTTTTGAACCGAAACATTAAGAAGAAGATGAAGTATTTTTTTTTTTTCCGTAATATCTTTCGAGTTTCTTAAAGAATGTCTGCATTTTTGTTGGAAGTTTTTTATTTATAAAACATTTATATTTTATGAATACATTTTATTAATATTTGAAAGATGTAAAAATCAATTTGTATTTTTCAACAATGAGATTATTTTATTTTAAAATACATAGTATAAATTTTAAATTTACATTAAGTTATCAAATTGTAGTTAGTATCTCAACAGAATTAAAAAATTTATATTTTGATATTGAGTCTGTAAAAATAGTTGCATCGTAAAAAATATTACATGAAAATGTAATGTAAAAGTGCAAAATAATTTTTTTGCTTAACTATTATGTTCAGTTAAGTCAAAAAAAAAGATTCATTGTAACAGATTAATTTTTTCTAATGATTTATAAAAACTCCTTTTTTTAAATATTGATTATTTAAATGGGGTAATTCATTATAATTGAAAGTAAAACTAATTATTAGCAGTTTTTACTGTAACTATTATTTAATTTAATTTCTTGTATTTTTTTTTCTTTACTTGTTATTTGATTTTAAATTAAATATTACATTTAATATAATTTCTGTTCAGCTTACTAATTGAATTATTAATATTAATTAATTTAATTAAACTTTAATTTGATCTTTGGTTTCATTACTATAAAGTAATAATACAAGATTGTTAATATATTTAATAATAAATCTTAATTAGTAGGATATATTTCGAAATTCCATTACAAGAATAAAAGAAAACGCGAATTTATCCATAATTTACTGAGCATCTGTAGTCAATTGAATATTTTTTATTATTTTTAATGGAGCTGTGAACTATGAAGATTCTTTTCACAAAAACATATTTCTAAAACTTTAAAAATAAATATCAAAATGAATAGGAATTTTAAAAAAAAAATAAGAAATATGAATTTTATGCAATCTTTATAAAAAAAAAACGTTTTCTAACAAAAGTCTGTAAAGAGAAGATGTATGGCTTTTAGTTGCTTCATTATCCCTGTTGAATTCATTCATAACGACCACAGATATGAAAATCATACAGTAGAATGATCTCTTAACTTTAACTGAATGCACCACATATAAAAATCTTACTTAAACATCATTAAAGACACGAAAATAAAGTCGAGTTAGAATAAATGCATCCTTCCCATAAAAAAAAAAAATGTCAACAATTATTTGAAACGTTTCTTTTTATTCAAAACTGTATCCTTTAACAACCATTTGCTGTATGCCCTTCAAGCGAGTTTCATTCCTCGCAAATGGAATTTAGTTCTTTGGAATGCCTTCTTTCATTCATTCAGTTCAACTTTAATCAAGTAATGAGGAGGCTGCTACTTTAAAACCGACTTGACTGTTGTTGGTTCATCTTCCTTCTGATAGAGGCTTGGGTTGTATTGTGTTAGAATCCTTTATCAAGATTTAAGATGTTGCTTGACTTTGAAATACTATGACCTTAAACTGTCTTTATCGGTTTTGCAGCGATTAGGGAAGGATGGATAGTTAGCTAAATCGATGTCGTAGGTGATATTGGACGTCCTTTGGAATGGTTATTCTTTAGAAAACGGCAGAGACATATATGCTCTTTTATAAAGTTTAAGCTGTAAAAAAGAAAGAAAAGAGTGGGGGAAAATAATGAACTGTCTTTTTAAAAGTTTATTAATCTGATTTATTATACCCATATTTGGTCTTTACAAACATTTTCTAATAAATTTGTATATATATGTGCTTAAATTTATAAAATTATAATTTTTGCGCACCAGTTTACATCTATATCAATAATTTAAACACGAAATAATTTATATATTTATATTGTTTATATCTATAACTAACTTAAAATATCTATAACTAATAAAATAATCTTTATAAGTTATAGATATGTAATAATAGTTTATATCTATAACTAAATAAAATAATTATTTTGTACAAGATATAAAATAGCAGTTATTCTGTATTATTTCTAACTACATTTTCACTCAATGCAAGCATTGAAGTCGATTTTGTTGGATACATTTATTGAAGGAAAAATTCGACGATATATAAAATATTGCTCACAAATATTTTCTTCAAATGTAGTTATTTGAACTTATTGTAATCATTTCTTCTTCTTCATTGCCGTAATATCCCATGGTGGGCCAAGCCGTCTGCCTGCCTACTGACAGATTTCGAGACAGATAGAGGAGTTTTTCTTTTACGGGGTAGGGTTTTCAGCCCGATGCGCAACACTCTATAGTTATATTAGTCCAGAACCTACGATTTAAAGTGGATTCTGAACCACTACAAACTTTCATGGCCCCGCAGGGACTCGAACCCGAAACCAGCAGCACCGAGGCCCAAGAAGACACTCGATACACAGGTCCCCTCATTGCGTTCCTGCGCTTTTTCCCCTGTATAAAGTCCCTAATTGAAAAGATGTCCAAAACATAAATTGAAACTAAACTGCAAGCCTGTTAATACAGTCGCCAAGATTAATACTTCCGCCAAGTACCAGACGACAACGCCATTCATTCTTATTGGCAGAAGGGATAAATCCAGCACAAAATCATCCAAGAATAAGATGGGTTGTGGCTGGAATTGTTTGGATCCATGAAAACGCATGGTCGCGTACTACTATGGTAACCAAATAGCTTATTGCACATTTTTAATGAGAAATGTGCGATACCATCTGGCGTACCTATCCCACACCTAGAGCAGAATTACTTTCATCTCTTACGAGAAGTTTCCAAGGACAGTTTTGCAGCAATGAAGATCTTTACAACGCCCTGAAGATCCATCTCAATACGCTGGCGGCAGCCTATTATGAAGAAGATATTGGAAAAACTTGTCAACCCGTATAAAAAATGTCTCAATGTTCATACTGACTAAATGGAAAAGTGTCATTGATAACATTTGACTTCTGATAAAAAAAATCATTTTGATATTCTCATTTGTCCTTTAATACCCTATCGAAGGATGAAAAAAATAGCTCTCGTATTAGCATTAAGTGAGCAAGAAGAAAAAAAAATGTTAAGTCATTTTTCCATTAAAAAGTATTTTTCTATATTTATATTTAAAATGATATTTTTATCCATTCAGTAAGAAGATGCAGTATTTTTTTAAATATTTTCGAGTTTCTATAAGAAATATCTGTATTTTTTGTTGGAAATGTTTTTTATTCATAAAATATTTAATTTTATGATACATTTTATTAATTTTTGAAAATGTAAAAACTCAATTTGTAGTTTTTCAGCAATGAGATTATTTTATTTAAAGTTACTTAGTTTAATTTTTAAAATTTACATTAAGTTAAGAAATTGTGTTAGTAACTCAACAGAATCAAAAAATTTATATTTTGATATTGAGTCTGTAAAAATAGTTGCATTGTAAAAAAAATATTACATTAAAATTTAATGTAAAAGTGTAAAATAATTTTTTTTGCTTAATTATTATGTTAGTCATAAAAAAAGAATTAAATCATAAAAAAGATTCATTGTAACTGATTAATTTTTTTCTCGTGATTTATAAAAACTCGTTTTAAAAATAATTATTTAAATGTGCCGATTCATTATATAATTGAAAGTAAAACTAATTATTAGCTTTTTAACTGTAACTATTATTTAATTTTATTTCTTGCATTTTTTTTCTTTACTTGGCATTTGACTTAAATGAATATACATTTAATATTAATTTCTGCTCAGACTATTAATTGATTATTAATATTAATTAATTTAATCAAACTTTAATTTGATCTTTGGTTTCATTAATATAAAGTAATAATACAAGATTGTTAATATATTTTATCATAAATCTTAATTAGTAGGATACATTTCGAAATTCCATTACAAGAATAAAAGAAAACGCGAATTTATTCATAATTTACTGAGCATCTGTAGTCAATTGAATATTTTTTATTATTATTAATGGAGTTATGAACTATAATGATTCTTTCACAAAAACATATTTCTAAAACTTCTTCAAAAATGAATGCCAAAACGTATAAGAATTAAAAAATAAGAAAAATAAGTTTTCATAAAATCTTCATAAAAAGTTTTTTAACAAACATCTGTAAAGAGAAGATGTATGGCTTTTTTAGTTACTTCATTATTACTGTTGAATTCATTCGTAACGACCATAAATATGAAATCCTACAGTGGAATGATCTCTTAACTTTAACTGAATGCACTACCAAGCGAAGCATCATAAAAAAATCATACTTAAACATCATTAAGGACACGAAAATAAAGTCGAGTTCAGAATAAATGCATCCTTCCCAAAAAAAAAATGTCAACAATTATTTGAAATGTTTCTTTTTATTCAAAACTGTATCCTTTAACAACCATTCGCTGTATTCCATTCAAGCGAGTTTCATTCCTCGCAAATGGAATTTAGTTCTTTAGAATGCCTTCTTTCATTCATTCAGTTCAACTTTAATCAATGTAATGAGGAAGCTGCTACTTTAAAACCGACTTGGACTGCTGTTGGTTCATCTTCCTTCTGATAGAGGCTTAGGTTGTATTGCGTTAGACTCCTTTTATCAAGATTTAAGATGTTGCTTGACTCTTTGAAATACAATGACCTTAAACTGTCTTTATCGGTCTCGCAGCGATTAGGGAAGGATGGATAGTTAGCTAAATCGAAGTCGTTTGTGATATTGGACGTCCTTTGAATGGTTTTTATACTTTAGACAAATATGCTCTTTTATAAAGTTTATATTGTAAAGAAAGAAAAGAGTGGGTAAAATAATGAACTGCCTTCTTAAAACTTGATTAAATTGATTTATTATTCTCATCTTTGGTCTTTGTAAAAATTTCTAATAAATTTCTATATATAATGTGCTTAAATTTATATAAATGTAATTTTTGTAAACCACACCATTTATGCATCCATATCACTAATTATAAACAGGAAAAAATAAGTTACATATTTTTTATCTATAACTAAACTATTATAAGTATTATCTGCAAGATATAAAATAATTAATAAATTACTATTCTATATCATTTCCTTTTTTTCTCTTAGTACGGGAAGTAAAATTGATTTTCTCAGATGCACTTATAAATATATAAGGTATATAATACGAATTAAAGTGAAAGCATTTTCTTCAAATGCAGTTATTTGAACTTATTGTAATCATTTCTTCTTCTTCATTGGCGCAGAAGCCCCATGGTGAGCGAAGGCCGTGTGCCTGTCTACTGACAGATTTCGGGACAGAAGATGTTTTCGTTTTTACGGGGTAGGGTTTTCAGCCCTAAACGCAACAGTTATATTATACCAGGACCTACGATTTAAAGTGTATTCCGAACCACTACAAACATCCATAGCAAGGCAGGACTCGAACCGAAACCTACGGTACCGAGCGCCGTAGCAATAGTAACACGGCTATCAGGCCCCTATTATAATCAATTAAAAGAGCTAAATTTAACTGACAGGAAAATTTAAGAGGCGGTTACAGTAAAAAATATGTATTTGAAGAATATCTAAAAGTATGATCAAAATGCTAATAATGAATACTTGAAAGAATTACTTTTATTTTGTAAGAAGAATATAATAAAAATTGTTCGCATTTCGGTTTCATTAACCGGTTTGACTAAAAACTAGCATGAGTCTTTGAATTTTATGAACCACTCTTCAATCATTACCACATACTTTCAATTGTTACCTACAATTGTGGTGATGGTGGCTCAATTGTTACCACAATTGAACCACCATCACCACTCTTCAAAATATTACCACATATTTTCAATTGTTACTACAATTAAAGTATGAGTATCCTCATTGCACCACTCTTCATATTTCATTTTGAGGTGCTAAAATCCTCATCTCTGTATTCAATTTAAATGTAGAGGACTCCTATCATGTGTGATAATGCAAATCTGCATACTTCTACTCATATTTTCAATTGTTACCTCACGCGATCATCACTGCATGACTCTTCAAATTTCATTCGAACATCATCCCTGTATTCTTGATTTTGCTTCATCGGTGATTTTGCTTGTTTGATATTTAGAAAAGCAGAAGTCTGGAAAAACAAAGAAAATTCGCCTTTGATGAAGAAATGAAGAGGTAACGCATTTATAAGTATCAATTCGATTCATTAAATTTTTGATTAACGAATGTTTTTTTTTTATTTCCATATGGCAGATTATGAACAGTTACAGCAAAAAAAAAAGAATAACGAAAAATAAAAAGAACAGAGAATACAACAAAACATGCTGAAACAGAGTTTATTAATCTAACATAATGCCAAGTTGTAGATCTTTTAGCCACTGAAAAGTGTTACCAGGTGCACCACGGGGAGGTAGATCTACTGCGCACCTGATTAACGAATGTTGACAGATGGAATAGACAATAAATAAATATTATTGAGAATGATTTTTTTTTTCTAAAATTTAATGAAAATAATACCTATGACAACAGATCAAATCCTTTTTGATTCATCGTAATTATTAAAAGTTGAAGTCTGAATTTGAAGTCCAAATTTTTCTTTAATTTTTGGACTTCAAATGAAGACTTTTATCACCACAAACAGAAATAATTTTCAAAATAGTTAAACTTGAGAAGTTATTTTGCATAATGAAACTTCAATCACACTTGAGCACTTCTTAATAATTATTTCTAATAACAATTTTTCCAATTTTCAGATCGAGGTGAGGTAACGCAAACACAAAGAAGGTACTTCTACTAATTACCATTTTTTACCATGCATTAATAATGGGCAATCAGGGAGGAGTTTTAATGGCACTAACAAATCATTCACCCATTTCATGTTTTATCTTTACTTTCAGAGGAGAAGCTTTTTCTTTTTTTTTTTTTAAATTTTTTATCATCTTTCCAAAACATAAAGATCATGATTGCGGAAATGACAAATTTTCATGTATATGAGCCTACGTGATAGGTTATAATTTGCACCCCAAAAACACTTAAGGACATTAACATCATCTTTATCAGGATTTTATTTACTTTTCATTTTATTCGGTTCTTTTAGAAAACCAGAGTTATTAAACATGCATGAAAATTTTAAATATTGTTAATAAATTCAGTGCTTTTGAATATATGCATGCATTTGTTTTTCTGTATATTACATTTGATTTGAGCTTTTCTATTTAAAATATTTTCTGAAAATACATTAGAATGTTAATTACAATCAAGCAAATTTATACAAGAGGAATAACTATCTTCCATAAAATCGATTAACGTTATTTTTAAATGCGTTATATAATTCGTTCAATATTCATAAATTTCTAAATATATGAATAATATTTTTGATTCTATAAAATGATTAGTAGTGAAAATCTTTTAAAGAAAGTTAAATATTTCTAAACATTTTCAAGTAATTGCAGAATACTTCATTTTTGTATAATAATAATTTCGTTTTATAACACCGTTCGTTCATACATATTTTATTACCTTTCATTATTAAAGCAATGCCAATTTTTATTTAAGATATACCCTTATGACCCTTTTCCCCCTTATGACACTTTACCACCTTATGACACTTTTTTTAACTCCATTGCATATATGTATTTTTGCTTTTACACTAAAATGGGAAAATGGTTCAGTATTTTGTAAGTATAAATTTTTTATTAAGTGAATGAATAAAATCTGTAAAAGTGCAAATTCCATAAGATAATTAACTTTTTTAATATTAATTCTTAAATGAATATATTTATAGCTAAAAAATTTATAATTTATATATTGTAGCATTTATTTCTCACGGAAAAATTTTGGCATTTCATTTCCAGAAGAGAGGAATTTAGTACATAACAACAACCCATCACTCAAATTTGACGACAGAAAAGCAGTGTTGTTGGTAGTTATATTACATGAAATTAGTGTTTCGCACTAACGCGTACAACCTGTCACTCAAATATAATAGCAGATATTCAATGCCATGTATAATGAGACTCAGGAATTTCTGTGCGACCTTCATAGGTTGAAATAATAACAGATGGAATATGGACTACATCATGAGTTGTTGCGTCGTGATTGGTGATAGACCATGATCTGAGAAAATGTCTACTCCTATGAGAAGTGAGGAAGCTGTGTGCCCCTTCCTTTAAGTTTTTTTAAAGAGAGGTTTTTGGAGAAGAAAGGAGAGAGTTCTGTGGCGAGTCTAGAAAGAGTGTTGTTTTCGCCTTTTTCTTTGAAGTCACAGAATAGGCCTGAGTTTCCGCTAGTTTCCAAAGTGAGACTCTTGTGGTTTCGTGTATTACGCAGCGTGATAATTAAGGTCTACCGCCGGCCACATGTTTTGAGATTCGACGTAGACTCGAGAACTCTGAAAACCTCCCCTCTTGGAGTGAACTGTACTTGTAATTTAATCGTGCACTAGTGATCAAATTTATATTTTAAATTTCAATTTCTTTGTATAATAACACAGATTTCTGTATTTGTAGATATATTTAGTGCTTGTAAATAAAAGTTAAAATGTTTCCATGATCCTGAAAGTGACCCTCTTCTTGAAGCCGTTATAGGTCTAGTATAGGCCTAGATGTTACAATATCCATTAAATAAAGGATTCAAAGAACATATTTAAAAATTAAAATTCTTAAGTAATAAAGGTTTAAAATATTATAACATGTGATTTTTTTTTTTAATAAGAATTATAGTCAAAATTCATTGAACTTAATATATTTTATGTTTTATTTTATTTTATATTTTTATTTATTTATTTGTTATTTATATTTAGTTTATTCATTCATATTTTTAAGATTTCGGGACTTAAATCTATGCATTTATTAATATGACTTACTTTTGTTTATAAATAGTTTTGTTGATATAATAATTTTTATAATTTATTATTCAGCTTATAATTCGATAATTTTAAAATAATTGTAATTAAAAAGTGATTTTTTTGTGGTTGATATTCCTTTAAATATTCAAAATGAACTTTCTTAAGTATTACTTTTCAAAGTCTTAAAAATTATATAAATATAGTATTAGATTTTGTGAATAATGAGAAACTGTCATTCACAGACTACTAAAACGGAGTAATTTGTAGAGTAGTAGTATTTGAGAGAGAACACTCTCGATCACTGTGATTAAGAGGCATCAAGTGTTTCTAAATTGTCTGGTACAAACTTAGTCATTTCCTCTTCTTTCCAGATCAGAAAGAATTTCCACCGTCTTTAATTTCGAAATTATTGATTTCTTAGCATGTATTATTAATATGTCATCGTGAAACGCGAAAGAAAAATATTGAAAAGGAGAGATACGTTAGAAAATAATAAAAAGTTCTCTTATGCGTAACATCTTGATAGTTTTTATTTATTTATTATTTAGTTCTTATGTGCTTTATTTTATTCAATTTTTTTTTTTCCTTCGTTCATTATTATTTTCATTCATATTTTTTTCAATTGATTTTTTTTTTTCATTTATTTGAACATTTATAAATGTTTAAACTTATGATGTATATTAAATTTACCTTTTGCTAATGTGATTACTAAATAACTACAAAATATGAATTGATCAATAAGGTAATAATGCATAAGTTTCATATATCTGAATTCTAGCTATACCATTTTTCTACTATTTAATAAAACTTCTTCATTGGCGCAACAACTCCACGGTGGGCCAAGGCTGTCTGCCTACTGACAGATTTCGAGACAGAAAGGGTTTTTCTTTTTAAGGAGTAGGGCAGTCAGCCCTACGCCCCATGCTCCTTAGTCTAAGGCATGGGGCTTGGGCCATGAATGGCCGAGTGTCTAGCGCTCTGGCGTTCGGCGCCACAGGTTTCATGTTCGAGTACCAGTACCGGCATTTATTATATTAAAATGCTTCTGAAGAAGTGATAGAATATGAAATAAATGCTTGGTCTTCTTGAATAATAAAAGGAATGATGAAATATTGGAAAATATTTTAATCAGTATTCGCTAGTTTATTAAAATTCAAATATGATCTAATGTTTCCAGGTTTTCTTAAAATATATAATATATTTTGTATTGGCAAGTTTCATTAAGGGCCTGATAGCACACTGGCGCTCGGTGCCACAGGTTTCGGGTTCGAGTCCCGGCGGTGTTGTGGAGGTTTGTAGTGGTTCCGAGCTGTAGGTACCAGCCTTATATGACTACTAGTACCACCACACCCTATCACTGTGCTTAGAGCTGAGTTACCCTTTACAATTTGGGAATGATGTGAGTGAGAGAAATCCGATTGGGGTTCGTGACACTCTACGGTCCTATGAGACCGGGACCTAAGACTTAAAGTGGATTCGGAACCAATACAAACATCCGTAACACCGCCAGGATACGAACCAGAAACCTGTGCTACCGAGCTTGCGAAACCACTACAAATATCCATGGCACCACCGGGTCTCGAACCCCAAACCTGTGGCACTGTGCGCCAGAATGCTAGTCACTCGGCCTTCATTCCCCACGTTTAATACTTACTTTCTAAAATTAACAAAAAACATATTTCAATTTTGAAATTAGTGGTCCAAATGTAACCCAAATTCCTTTTAATGGAGCGATAAATTTTAGGGCATTTTTTTCCTTTATTTAATCACTTTATCTTAAGAAAGAACTTTCAACAATTCCTCATTTAATTAAAGTTTGATATTTAATGAAATAGTTTAATTTTTTATTCAGCTTTAGAAGTTTAAAATGCTTTTAAAAGAGTTTTCAATTAAATCTTCAAAAACAAATCCAAATTTCTTTTAAAAATATTCGCCTTTTAACGTGCAGTCATGTATTATAACTCGATCACAAGTTGCATTGAAATATATTTTAAAGAATTTCCTAATAACGATACATTTAAAGGAAAGACATATTAGTATTCAACATCGGAAAATGATATTATGATAAAAAGAAATTTCCATTTACCTTGAAGCTCCATTAATCTAATTAGTATAAAAGCAAACTGCAATTTGCGTTGGAATATTTATTTGTGTATTAAAGGAATCGAAATGGAATTTATGTTTCTTTGTAATCAGAAATGTTTGAATGACTGAGATTATGGCATTAAATACAACCTCCACAATTAGAAAATTAATTTATAATTGAATGGCAATTAAACTTAATTCTTGTAATGATATTAAAGAGACATTTTGAGCAACAAATGATTTTAATTAATGAATCTTTTTTTTTTTAAAACCTAACGTGGAATTTGAGTTCGTTTACAAATTACTTTTAATTCGTAATGAATTTTCCATTCAAATGAATAAAATTAAACTAAATCATCTGTTTTTTAAAGTAGATGTAATTATCGAATAGGATGGGAAATGTAGCTCTTTTAAAAGCAATGTAGTTTCTTTAAAGGGCTTATTAATCTTCAAATAAGTGTATTTTAAAATTTTGCTTCTTTCATTTTGAAGTGGGGAAGTTAGAAGTGCTTCACTAGCAATTAAAGCCTTAAGTAATTGCACAATTTCAGCATTAAAGTAATTTAGAGTTTTATACACTCGGTCTTGTTAAATTTGAGAAAATTATAAATCCATTCATCATATTTTATTCATTATAATTTAATGTGTTCTAGACACTGTCGATCCATTGTAGAAACTGATTACCTATAATATCTATGCAGAAATAAGTTTGCAAAAACTAATGTATAAACAAGTAATATAAAAAAAAAATTTTAAGTCAATTCCTTCTTTTGTTTCACTCTATTGCAGAAAGTCCTTTATAAATAACTTTTCCTTCATTTTTTTAAGTTTATCTGGCACCATCTATTGGTAGATATAGGCAACTTAAATCTAAAAAAACTAAAAATAATTAATTCAATTTAATTACAGAATTAATATTTCAAAGAACTATATTGACATCAAATGTCATACACTACAAGTTTAAAAAAATGTATTTGAACTTGAGTGGATGAATAAAAAGTATTTTATGAACAATTGAAAATTTGAACAAGAATTGTGTAGGGAGAGTGTGAGCTAATAGAAGGAATTGAATAAATAAAACACATGCTTATTTCCAAAAATTTAATTATAAAATCTGAAATATTTCCATTGCACGCAGTAAAAATAAATAAGTTTTCGTGAAACTTAAGCAGTACAGATAAAAAAAAATAATGCTACATCAGAATATGTTATCATCATCACCATCATTGGCGCAACAGCCCCATGGGGAGCCAAGGCCGTCTGACTACTGACAGATTACGAGAAGAAGGATATTTTTATTTTTACAGAGTAGGGTTGTCAGCCCAACGTTCTACAAGCATATTAAACTGGGACGTACAGTTTAAAGGGGATTCCAAACCACTACAAACCTCCATGGCACCGCCAGGACAATGAACCCGAAACTTGTTGTACCGAGTGCAAACGCTCGGCCATCAGGCCCCACATTTTAATACTTACTTTCTAAAATTAACAAAAAATCTATTTCAATTTTGAAATTAGTGATCCAAATTTAACCCAAATTCTCTTAATACCTTTTAATGCAATAGTAAAATTCATGGAATTTTTTTTATTTAATCACTTTATTTTATGAAAACACTTTCAACTATTCCTCATTTAATTAGAACTTGATATTTAATCAAATAGTTTAATTTTTTTATTCAGCTTTAGAAATTTAAAATGCTTCTAAAAGAGTTTTCAATTAAATCTTCAAAAACAATTTCTTTTAAAATTGTTCAACTTTTAACGTGCAGTCATGTATTTTAACTCGATCACAAATTCCAATGAAATATATTTTAAAGAATTTCCTAATAATGATACATTTAAAGGAAGGGCATGTTAGTATCCAACATTGGAAAATGATATTATGATAAAAAGAAATCTCCATTTACCTTGAAGCTAATGAATGACTCCATTAATCTAATTAGTATAAAAGCAAAATGCAATTTGCGTTGGAATATTTTTTGTATATAAAAGGAATTGAAATGGAATTTATGTTTCCTTGTAATTAGAAATGTTTGAATGGCTGAGATTACGGCATTAAATACAAGCTCCACAATTAGACAATTAATTTATGATTGAATCGCAATTAAACTTAATTCTTGTAATGATAATGTAAAGACATTTTGAGCAGCAAATGATTTTAATTAATGAATCTTTTTTTAAACATAAAGTAGAATTTGAGTTCGTTTACAAATTATTTTTAATTTTTAATGTATTTTCTATTCAAATTAATAAAATTAAACTAAATCATCTGTTTTTTAAAGTAGATGTAATTATCGAATATGATGGGAAATGTAGCTCTTTTAAAAGCAATGTAGTTTCTTTAAAGGGCTTATTAATCTTCAAATAAATGTATTTTAAAATTTTGCTTCTGTCATATTGAAGTTTTTCACTAGTAATTAAAGCCTTAAGCAATTTAGCAATTTAAACATTAAAGCCATTTAGCCTTTTATACTAAAATTGAGAAAATTATAAATCCCTTCATCACATTTTATTCATTATAATGAGAATGTGTTTTAGACACTGTTTGTCCACTGTAGAAACTGATTGCCTATGATATCTATGCAGAAATAATTTTGGGCAAATTAATGTAAATAAAACACAATTACACTGATTTCAAAATTTAAAAAAAAAATCAGACTAATTTTCATTGCACGCAGTAAAAGTAAATAAGTTTTCACTAAAATAACGCAATAGAGATAAACAAAAAAAAAGTAATCCAACACCAGAAGATTGTATGCAAATTAGCAAACCTGCTGCTGTTTAATATCATTGGACACGTGGCTCACACGAATTAAGACGATGATTAGATATAAGTATATAGTTTTATAAAATTTGTTGTAATATAATTTTGGATATAAGTATCTAAAGAATTATGATGGTGATTAATGGAGTGAATAGAAGTGGCCCAAAGCTAATCTTAAACTCATGTTACCCAGAGAAGTTGAATGTGAGCCTTTCTGAAATTCAAAAATTGACTAAAGTATTTGTAAGGACAGAATGAGATTCCAAGAAGTACAACCGATGAAGATCTAAAGCTACTACAATTGCTTCAGATCATCACTATTTTCAGCTAACTACAAGGAAGCTTAGGGCTGCTGCACCATACCCTCTCAGAAGTTATCTGGTAGCATCCGTTAGGTTATCCGTTGGAAGGTTGATATCCAGATCAATTGTGCATAGAAGTCTCTACGAAGATGGATTACTTATTAACACATCTATCACTGCGTATTCCCCTCATGCAAAAACCAGTGAAATGAAAAGTTAAATGAGACACGCGCACATATCAGTTGGATTGCAAATCAGTGGAGGACAGCTCATTTTACTGATGGATCCAGATTTTATCGATTAATTTGCTGTTATTGATTAGCTTGTTATTGATTACTATGATCATTTTGTTATAAATCCAACCAAAGGCAAAATTTTTGTGAGGAAGGGGAGGGGGCTCATTTCATACTTTCGATACACATATACCTTATGCACAATTGTTGTATTCTTTGAAAGAGACAGATTTGTTGGATGCAAAGTATGTGTGTAGGCAGGAGAGATGGAGGGATGGTATTTCAATGGCAGCACTGGCCTGTATTGTCTCAAAGATACCGTTAGTACTCAGTTATACTGTACTAAAGGTACCTTTAGGAAGAATTGACCTTCTTGACCAAATTATTTGTCCTTATGCCAGTGCAGTTGATGACTCCTTCGTCCTTGATAACGATAACTGCCGGAGAATTACCTTCGTGAGGAAAATATTGCGGATATGGGTTGGACAGCAGGTCCTCCGACCAAGCTGATTGAGACTGTCTGGAAGACGACTTGCTACAATAAGTCGCTCATTGCGACCCCCCGGCAGAATCTGCTAATTGCTTTGCCACAGGAAATAAGCTTTGTTGCCAACTCACTTAATAAACAACATCAGTTTGAGCATAGAACATTGCTTTTGTGTCTGTATATCTGTTATAGGTGATCACATTTCATATTAAAACTAATCACATACTGAAGTGGGCCTGATGGCCGAACTATGTTTTCGGTACCACAGGTAAATTGAATCCCGGCTTTATTTTTGGAGAACAAAAAATAAGATCTAGAGCATGTCCGTTTACCATCAAGTTTTTGCAAAGTGAGTAACATCGGTGCAGCCCAAAATTTATTTGCCAGATCACATTAGAAGAAAAAATACTGATACTATGTTTTCAAATTGTTAATAGCTTTATGTGTTTCTTTTGTACATAATATAATCGGATTGATAGTTTTATTGGAATATAATCATTCTCTGGATTTGAATCAGATAGAGCCCATTAAGGATGTTCTAGTAATACATATTGCTACATTTAATACAACCCCTGCAATCCTTCAATGTCTTCGAACTGCCTTGGCACGGCAGTGAGTTATGCTGGTAATTAAGTAAACAAGAACATTCATCTTGAGTATAGAACATCGCTTCAGCACCTGTATAGGTGTTAGAAGTTATAATACTTCATATAAAGCTGATTACACACTGAATTCTGATAATTTGTTTTATAGTTTATTTTCCATTTTGTGTATTTTCAACTCAAATCTATTGTTTTTATTTTATATCTAAATTGTGAATCCCTTTTTGATTAATATTTTTAATATATATTTTTTCCCAATTTAATTTAATTCTAATGATTAAAAATTTTACGATCACAATTTACCTGATTTTTTCTTAAATTTTGAAAGCCAGTGTGTTTAAACACGTTATTATATAGTTAATAATTAATGTTATTTTTTTTTAAAGTATAATGAATATACAGTAACAATTGCAGAAATTCAACTAAAAATGCTTTTTATATGCAATTTTATGATTAAAATTATTTTTATCGATTTATTCTACATGAGAAAAACATTTGATTTTCGCATTAGAAACACACTCAGGCTACAACAATTTTCAGGTTCTTTATCTTTTTATGCCCATTAGATTCAATTATTAAGTAAAAAATACTAAGAATTCCTTTTTAATTAATTTAGAAAAGTATGGGTATTATGGAAGAATTTAGAGCTTTGAAACCATTTCATTGTGCACAAAAGCAAAAAAGGAAACAATGTTACAAACGAATGAATTTGACTGCTGAATAAATATAAAAATATTTCCTTGTTTAAAGCGAAACAATACAATAATATTCCATTGCTGTTGCTTGCCGTAGTGATAATTTTTTATAAGTACCAACCAATGGCAAAATATACATGAGGAGGGAGGTTCTTTTCATACTTTGGACACACATGGACAATACAATAAGTCCTTCTAGTTTGTATAACTTTCCTATAGCTCATTTAGGATAATAGATTTAATGAGTTTGATATTAAGAAATTAATTCATGTTATAATTTAATTCCCAAGTACCGCTACAATAATTTTCTGGACAAAAAGTAGTTTAATTGTTTGTAATAATTCTAATTACATAATATATTAAAAAAATTTTTTAATTTAAATAGTATTATCACTTATTAAAAATATTTTGTTTGTTATTTTTCATTTCTACTTAAGCATTTAATCGTAAATTCGACAAAAAGTATATTTTCCATAGGATTAGCAAAACCACTCAAACACATAGGTATTAAGCAAATAAAGATTTTGCAAAACTCTACATATGGAATGGTGTAAAATATAAAACGTAGTTATTAGAAAGAAATCATACGTTTAAATTTACTATCCTTTATGAAAGTTTATTGTTTAATATATTTGATGGTTTTTTTTTTTTAAATATACCGATGGGAGTATTTTATTATTTGTAAAAGAAGTGTAAAAGAACAACAAATTTTACGCAGCTACAACTAATAAATTTTATAATTAATTTTACAAAATTGAATTTTTATATCCTTTATATTTTAAATCGGTAAATGTATTATTTCTCAAAGCTACATAATTCTTTATTACATGTATATTCGCATCATATTTTTAATTTGTACTTAATTTCAGCAAATAAAATTAAATCAAATATTTGATTTTTTTTTTTTCTTCAGGTTATATTTAGCTTTGCAAGTACTATATAAATTCCAAAATTTCACTTATTAATGTAATAATAAGTAATTCTTATGACAAATTACACTAATTCAATATCACATTAAATAAACTTTATTATAAAATTTTTAACTTATTTAATTCAGAAATTTTGGATACATAATACTGTTCTAATTTGTTAATATTAACTATTCATAAATAAAAACTTTTAATTTTAAATCGTTGAATATATTATTTATAAATGGAACATAAATCAAAATTTTAATTTTAATTATTTTATATTTGAGAAGCTTTATAGTTTCACCTTAACAACTGTAAACCATTTAATTGTCATTCTTTTAAAATATTGTATAAATATAAAAAAAATAAGGGAATAATAAATATATATAGAAATAATATAAATATTTTTAATTACATAAATATATATTTTTAATTATTTATTATATAAATATATAAAGAATATAGGAATCAGAGTATTTTGTGAAATATGTAATTTTGCATGTTTTTCGTTAACTCTATTTTTTTTTATTAAAATTTAACAATATTTTGATAATTAGGCTTCAATAAAAAGTAGGAAATGCAGTATTGAATTCAATTGCAAGAGGAAGTTGTTTATTTTATTTCCTTTCTTATGTTACATTTTGTAATTTTTATGTTAATATAATAATTAATAATATAATGATACGTATTTTTTAAATAACATTTATTACTCTTTCATTGATCATTGACATAACGGAACAAATCTTATCTGAAAAAAAAATATTCATTTATTTGAAGCAAGCATTAAATTAAAACAAGCAATATTCTCATAACAAATTGTTTATTCAAAACATTTAAAATGCATGAATATACTTAAACAACAGAAAATTGCAGCTTTATCTCTAAGCATAATTAATTTTATGTATATGCAAAAACGAAACATTTTCATTTTATATAAATACTTTAGCTTAAAACGGCAAAATAAATTTCACTGCAGCATTTTATGACACATATTACAAGATACCACAAGAAATATTTAATTCAATGAGAAAATATTTAAATTTAAAATCTCATTAATCAGACACCACACAAAATCTTAAAAAACCCTTTAAAGTTTATCTTCATCCATTCCAGAACATTTACTTTATGAATAGCAAGTAGTTCATGCATTTAAGAATGTCCAGAATTATTTTAAAAGTTGATTACCTAATTATCATCTAAATTGCATTTTAATGTCCTGTTTTTTATACTTTCAGATGGAAGATTTTTATTCTCTTCAAAAGAAACAGACTTCACGCGATAAAACCAATTACTTGGTATTAAAGGAGAAAACTCTTCTGCTTTAGAAGATCTGCTTTTCACGATTTTTATCTGCTGCTGAAGTGGAGTAAGAAAAGGGAAGATTAAAACGAATGAGAAAACTCGCCACTCACTTAGTGGGGTAAAGTGACGATTACCTTTGATAAAGAGTCTACCTATCTGCTACCGAAATTACTTTCTTTTTGCAGTTCTTTCTGTCTCCTTCTGTTACGTTATCGCAAGCAAGAAGTTCGCGTCTATCGACTCAGAAACTGCGGTTAACAGTCGTACTTCTTCCACAATAAATCACCACTTTTTTTTATTTTTTCCAGCATGGTAAAATGTTTCCAAAAAATTGTGCGCGATTTTATGCTTCTTGAATGAATATTTGCTGACAGGGAAAGTGATATCCTCCCAGAATCGATTTGGAAAGTTTCAAAAAAATTTAACTCGTGAAAACTTTTTTTTATCTGTCTACTGCAACCATGATCATTGAATTGAAGCATTCGAATCCACCTATTCTTGCTGTTTTCATTGTTTAAAATCAATCTGTATTCACGGTCATCGTAAAGTAGCTTTTAGAAAACATATTTCAAGACTACAAAAACTTTCATCTTCTATTTCTATATATTAAAAAATAAATTGGTGCCATTTATATACGAAGAAATATATGTACTTTTATAATTATACATGTTTAAATAAAAACACAATTTTTTTTCAAATTGGTACTTAATATATGAGAAAGAAATGTTCAAAGACATCTGAAGTGCTATACAATTAGGACTTAGTTATTGCCTTTTGGCGTTCATTTTCTGTATTAATGATTAACATTTGATGCCAATAAAAACGAATGAAGTAAAGCACAATATAAAAATAGGATTATAAATTGATAGAGCTATTGTGAAGCACAATATAAAACAGGATTATAAATTGATGCAGCTGTTGTGAAGCACAATAATTTTCAATCTTTTTCACAGAATTATTATGAGTGTGTTTGTAACTAAGCCCCTACTTGTATAGAATTTATGAACTGCACAGAATATTATCTTTCATTTTATATAATGATGTATACTTAAACTTTTAAAAACGGTATTTATCATAAATATTCTCTCAATAAAATTTTATAATAACCACTTTCAAAATTGTGTGGTATTTAATTACAGAACTAGTTAATACAGATAAGAAATCTCATCAAACATTCTTATAAAAACAATTTCTGCGTGAATTTCTACAGTGAAAGAAAAACAGTCTTTCTTCATTTCCCATATTCATATATATATTTCAATTATATTCCCGAGTTGCTCACTAAAATTCTTTATAATTAAAAAATTCTGCAAATTTGTTTCAGTGTGTGTACTGTTTGGCAGTAGAAAACAATTCACAATGGAAAACATGACTGAAATTTTCACTGTGCTTTTGCTCCAAGACGTTGAAAACTTTACGAATGGAAGTGTGTATCACAACATGACGTACTTCAATTCCACACTTGTTGACGCTCCAACTGTACCAAAAGCTGTGGAAGCCCTCATGTACATCATGTATATAGTCATTTCTGTAGCTGCAATCGGTGGCAATGTTATTGTATGCTACATTGTATTCGCTTACCAGAGAATGCGTTCAGTGACAAACTTTTTCATTGTCAACTTAGCTGTAGGAGACATCTTAATGGCAAGTTTGTGTATACCTTTTGGGTTCGTTTCTAACTTGCTGTTGCAGTATTGGCCATTCGGAGCCGTGATGTGCATTGTTGTGAGTTATGCACAAGCTGTGTCAGTGTTCATCAGCGCATACACTTTGGTGGCCATCAGTTTTGACCGGATACATAGCCATTCTATATCCATTGCGACCTCGCATGACGAAACTACAAGCTAAACTCATCATAGTCTTGGTGTGGTTCGTGGCTCTGTTGACACCTTTGCCAACCGCCATCATGTCCAAGCTAGAACAACCTCAAGATTGGATCGACAGAAACCTAACAGACCGGTACACTTGCATGGAAGCATGGGAATCCAACACCCAAAGATATCACTACAGCATGGCACTCATGATTTGCAGTACTTCTTCCCATTGGCAGTACTTATCTATACTTATACACGAATAGCTATTGTGGTGTGGGGAAAGAGGACACCAGGAGAAGCGCAAGATGCTAGGGACCAGAGAATGGCAGCTTCAAAAGAAAAGTAAACTAATTTCTTATTAGATTATAGATTTTTATTAGATATTTTATGATTTAATTTTGTTAAAAACTTTCCATTAAATGCTTATTAATTTTCTATCTAATATGCTTTCGTGACATTTTTTTCTGCACTTTAATGAAACGTCTTTTATTTCTTTTCAATCATGAACAACAGACAAGGAAATGTACTATCAATGTTACAGGGAACCTTTTTTTTTCGGTTATTTAGGTTTATGTAATGGTTTGATATTACACCTTTTTTTTCCTTAAATTAAGCATTGGGACATTTATTGCAATATATGTGAAATCAATCTTGGTTAAATAATATAAATTTAAGTGCATAAATTTTAAAATTACAAAATGATATATTTTTATTATGTAATATTACCTCAAAAAAAAAAAATTAATTAAGAAATCCATAAATTTTTGTAACAAAATTGTAAATTTATCTTGGTAAAGTATAATACTTCCATGATCTTACTGTGGTCTACAAAATTCTCAGTTAATAGAAACATGCAAGTTATAGAATTTTATTGTTTTAAAAAAATAGAAATGTAATGTAGTATATTTTTTTCTCTTATGATAGAAAATTTTAAATGCTTTTTCCTTTTATTTGATCAATTCTTGACAAAATATTCTTAATAAATGTTAGCAAAAATTTTTAACTGATCATATTAGTTAATTATTGAAATGTTCAATATATTGAGAAGCATTATTCTTTTATACTTTAGAATTAAATAAATTAATTTTGCAAAATAAATCAAAAATTTTTATCAAACATTGTGTGCTGATTTTAAGTGCAAAAATTGACAACACAAAATTTATTTATAACGAAATACTCTGTACTTCCTTTTATTTGTTTTACTGAATATGAATTATAACTCCTCTTGTGTGATTAAGTATTTTCTTCTTCTTTGCCTTTAACAATAAAATTACTTCTCTTTTTATTACATTTTATTGACCTTAGAGCAATAAAACTAATAAAAAAAAATTATTAGTTTTATTACATTTACATTACATTACATAAAAATTTTCTATTGTTTAAAAAGTAATGAACAAATGCTATCAATCGTAGTTATTTCACGTATATAATGCCTGAAGTCGCCAGAAAACTTTACCAAAGTCCAATAAATATCCATAAGTGGTTTTATAAGTGCAAAAATTGGAGACCAGCATAATTTTCTGATTAAATAGCTGCTTATTTACTAATTCACTGAATTGAATTATAACATTTGTGTGATTGTATTTCTTTTTCTTTGCCTTTAACAATTTTCTACTTTTATTAAAAGCAATAAAATAAAAACTGTGTTTTATTACATTTACATACATTAGTTTTTCTATTGTTTAAAAGAAGTATTAAACAAAATGTATCAAGCTTAGTTATTTTAATAAAATGGCTTAAATGAGAAAAAAAGTCATAAATATCCATAAGTGGTTATTAAGAAGCCCGGGGCTACTGTGATGGAGGCTTGGCATAATTTTCTGAGCTTATTTCTTTTTTAATTTATTAAGTGATACATGTGTATAACATATACCACAAATGGTCAATGGCGAGGAGACTATTTTCTTCTGAGTCTTTATTCTGTTTCCTTATTATCAACGTGAAACAAACTGTCGTTGCCACTCAGTGAGTTCAGCCATGCGCGCACATCCAGAATTTATCCTCCATGGCTCAATTACATGAAGTATTCTATCGCTCATTTCGAGGGGAACCAATGAGAACAGTGCGGTTTGTGGTAACATGACTTTTATTCTCGCATAAAAAATCGCCAAAGGTCATGCACATCGTTAACTTATTGTTTGAATAGCCAAGTTGAGGTAATTATGTCTTTAAGGGTATCGTATCATATCAGTGAAAAACTCGTAAAACTCCCCGTAAAGCAGCCTGACTGTCGATGTATTGTATGCCCTGCCATATTCGGCATAATTTCTGAAAACAATGACTGTAGCATATACCGTCAATGGATTCGAATCTTTGTGAAAACATTCTAGAAAATAGCCCGCTCGCGAGTTGGAAATTAAACAATGCGAATCAACAAAAAAATTAGCGTATAATAAGTGCATCTAAATTACATCTTTAAATAACATCTTTACATGTAAAAATATTACCAGCTTTATTTAAATTTATACGCTTTCAATTTATTTTATTATCTATTTGAATTTTATTGTAATTCTTTTTATAAAGATAAATCTCGATTTTTAACTGCTAAAAACCAATATTTTTATATATAATATGATTTTTCGTTGTGTTTCCATAACATAGTTTTACGTATTTTGAAAATAATTCTTTATATAATGAAATTTAAGTTACTTTTCGATAAATTTGAAATAATTTGTTATGATAAAACCTTTAAATAGCAGGTATGTGTTGTAATGAAAAAATTTGTTTCCTTCTGACCTAATTTTACATGCTAATGAGTTGCCCCTATTTCACTGCTATATTTATTCTATACAAAGTTTCAGATAATGACTATTGCATAAAAAATCTAGAAAATCTGAATCACTTAATGAAGCCTCATTTTCCTCTTTTTCATATAATTTTTATATTTTGCATTATTCAAATTTTTGTAAATAAGCAGACCTTTCTTAAATGAAAACTTTTATAGATATATAAAATAAATAAAAGAGAAAATTATATCTGTATAAGACAAAAAAATCCGGTTTAGAGATGTTTTTAAAAAGAATTCTTACAAAATAAAAAATTTAATGCTGACAAAGTTAGTTAATATTTACTGTTAAAATACTTTTTCTTTACTTGGGCAGTTTTCGTCATCTAAAAAAAAAAGATACAAATTTTCTGTTTGCCCTCTAATGTAATTGTTATGAATTCGAATAATTTATCAAGCATATTGTTTTCTTTTTAAATTTTCTTATTTTTTATACAATGAATAGAAAGTTAATTCAATTATCTAATGTTTTAATTTTTTATCTAATTTATTCAATTCCTACTATTGGTTCACATTTTCCCTATATATATTTATATATCTTGTTCAAATTTTCAATCGTTATTATTCATCCACTCAAGTTCAAATACATTTTTTTGAACTTGTAGTGGATGACACTTGATTTTACTACAGTTTTTCAAATATTAATTCATTAATTAATTTTAGTTTTATATGGGAGAAAAAATTTCTCTTATATAAGGTATTTAGCAGGATATAAATGTAGGAATAAATACCGTCAGTGTCGAAGCGTGTAGATCGCTGGCAAAAAATTTCTTTTTGAGATTCTTTTTTCAATCTGGGTTCTAGTGTGAGTCAAGGAGGGAACAAAACGGAAAATTAAGCATGTGAATAAATAAGTGAGAGATGGAAAGTGCGTATGTGAGAAAGAGAGAGATAATTTTTTCTAATTTAAAAAAATTAATTAAAATTATTTATAAAGGACTTTCTGCAATATAGTGAAAAAAAAAAGTAGAATTGACTTTAAAATTTTTTTTTTTATATTACTTGTTTGTATTCTCAATTTATAAAATAAATCTCATATATAAAATACATGTTTGTACATACATGTACATACATACAAATATCATATATAAAATACACGTTTAGTCTTTTTGTCATGTTTATCTTTTACATCTGCCGTGTGATATAGGAATATATACATCGTGCATATCTTGTAATATGCCGTATGATATAACTTTGGAAATATAAACACTGGCAAAAAAAAATTGCAAAAACATTTACTCTCTAAACTTAAAAATAAAATTGAATAAATAAACACAACACTTTCATGCAGAACAGTACTTTCAAAGCCTGTCCCTTAAATACAATTTAATAGTTGTATATGAAAGGCGAATGTTCTCTTTAGAATCAAACAGGAATTTGAGAACTATCTTCAGTTCCTTGCTAAAGATTAATGCTTTCAATAGCTGAAAACTCCAACATTCATTTCGCCAAATATTTAATTTGAATGTGTTGATGTGTAGGATGTTAATGAACTATTTCCCAAAATATCTGCTTAGTATGTCTCCTATAACGCGTGTATTAAATCACATATTTGAGGTATTCGATTTGCAATTGTGAATAACAGTCTTTTGTGTAGATTCATTCATTTTATGATGAACTCAAAATTTTCCATGGAAAAGCTACTAACATTCTTAAGAATAAACTGTGCATAAGAAATAATAAAGATTGCAGGGATATTGAACAATTTTGTTGTTTTGACAACAGTAATTAAAATTGAAAAGGGTTTTTAATTATTTTTTTTTCTGAGAATTAGAAATAACAGTAACTCTCTATTGTTTCTAGATGACTGATTGGAAAAATCTGTACTGCTTATGTACTATCATAATAATGTATTAACGAAATACTTTTTCCAATGAAAGCGAATTTTAAGATTTCAAAATTTATTTGTAACTGAATAAGAAAAAGTATTTTTTCCATAATAATCGGTTAGTAAAACAATTAATATTCATATTGGCTTAAGAACTTCTGAGTAGAAAAATATTAATTTTTATTATTCAATTTCATTTAAATAACATATTACAATATTTATTTTAAATGCACATTACATACTTATTAAAATACATGAAATTAGTTTAAATAGGAGTAAAACAGATAAATCTCTGAATAATTTTGTCTTGCAATTCTAGAATAGTAATTTCAGAGTTACAGGTACAATTATGAATTATTAACACACTCATCATTAACTGAATTCGGGAATTTTTCTTGGTTGTTTATTATTTAAATAAATATGGCTTAAATGAATATGACTAAGCATTAATGCTTAAATAAAGCATTATTGTCCATTTTCTTTAGTGGATAAATTATTCAGGAGAGTATCCAGGATTATACTAAATGTGCTACAAATCTACCATATTATATCAAAGGATATTAAATTAAATTTTTGGTATTAAAATAAAGCAATCCATATTAAAACTCATTACAATAACTCTATGAAATGAATTTCTAGAATCCATTAAAAAATATGTGATACATGTTACAATATTTTTTATCTAACTCACTATAGAATTTTTACTATAAAATTATTATCATCTAATTAAATAAAGATGTATATTCTCATTGAAAAGTATTTCCTCTTTGAGATATTCTTTTCAACAAGTTAAAAATTCTTGCTTGATTGTTTAACAGATCATCAGAAATGAGATAAGGTGCTTAAATTCAGTAAAGAAATCAAACAACATCATTTTCATACACATGAACTTTGTTTAGAGAATAAAATATAATTAATTTAATCAATTTATAAATATTTTTGGTCAAATGATAGCAATTTTAATCTTATAGTCACTTTTATGGGGTATTTAAATATGCTTTTATATATTACATATATAAAAGCATATTACATATATATGCATCAAAGAATTTTTTTTTTTTTTTTTTTTTCAACAAGCTAAAAAATTCTTACAGGCTTTATTAATAGATCATCGGAAAAGATGCTTAAATTCAGCAAAGAAATCAAAATCGATTTTTATGCACATGCTTTATTTAGAGAATAAAATATAATTAATTTAATCAATTTATAAGTATTTTGGGTTAAAGAATAACAATTTTAATCTAATAATCACTTTTATAAGAGTATTTTAATATGCTTTAAAGAATTTTTTCTTGTTTTTCAACAAGCTAAAACATTTCTGCATACTAGTACTTGTTTAATATATCATCAGAAATAGGATAAAGGGATTAAATTCAATAAAGAAATCAAACATCATCATCATAGTACTTTTATTTAGAGAATAATATACAATTAAGTTATTCCATTTATAAGTATTTTTGATTAAAGAATAACAATTTCTATATAATAATCACTTTTATGAGAGTATTTAAATATGCGTCAAACAATTTTTTTTATCTTAGCAAGAGGATTTAAATTTAAGAATTAGATAATATTTTATCGATATAAAAGTGTTTAGCTAAACTTTTTCTCTTCTTTTTATCATGCAAAAACAGTTTTTAAAAACTTTTTTTCTCGTTTAGTTGTAGCTAGAATGTTTGCACGCCAAAAAAAAACCTATTTCATTCAATTCTGAATAATTATTTTTAGTTGATGATTTATTTTTTACTTGTTAAACTTTTTATAAGTATTGCTTAATCTACAAATTTGGATACTCACTTTTGTAGAAAAAAAAAATAATAATAATGAACCCTTTTTCCAATAAACTGAGATTCTGATTGATCAAAAAAAATCTGTACTACAAACTTTAGGAATAAAAACAAATTCTAGCAATTTAAAAAAAAAATTTGCACATCGTAAAAGCTTGTCATTACAGCATTAATTTTCTTTCTGACAAGGGCTTTTAATTTCTTTTGCATAAAAAGTTTTTTTTTTTCTTACAATTTATTCATTAGCTCCTGTTTGAAGATGTCAATTCCTTTTAGATTAATAAGATGTATATAAGATTTTTGCATCATTAAGACATTTTTATTGTGTTGAAGCAGCACTTTTTTTACAAACATATTCCTAATTCACGAAAAATATTAATTCGATGTTTAAAGTCAAAATTTTTCAATGCTTTACCTTTCATAACTTGTTTCTGTCCCAGTTTTAATTGAGAATTGTGAGGTTTTTTTCCTTCACTCAAACTGTTAATTAATTTTCAACACTTAAGATTTGCTGTGCTTTCTAGAACTAAATGGCTAGTTCACCGCCAACAATTTATGTTTTTTTCTTGTAATGTTTGTCATTCTTCAAGATATTTTTACATAATTTTCACTTTGATACAATCAGCGTTTAACGTAACATTTACGTAAGGAATCAGGCATTCTAAAGAAATAAGCAATAAAAAAAAGCTAAAAACTAAATTAGTAAGTAAAAAATTTATGACTGTTAAATTTATAAAAAAGGAGTTATTATTAATTTCTGAAATCATGATCATGGAAATTAGGCATTCAATTCCCATTCTCTTTCTATTTTCATTGTTTCAAATCAATCTGCATTCACAGTTATCATAAAGTATCTTTCAGAAAACATATTTCAAGTCTAAAAAACTTTCATCTTCTATTTCTGCATATTAAAAGCAGATTTGGTGCCATTTATATACGAAGAAATATGTGTACTTTTATAACTATACATATTTTATTAAAAACACAATTTTACAAATTGTTACTCAATATATGAGAGATAAATCTTCTAAGGTATTTGAGGTGCTTTACAATTATGACTTATGGCTTATGGCTTATGTTTATCGGCTTTTAGCATTCATGTTAATTAATTTTCAGCACTTAAGATTTGCTGTACTTTCTAGAACTAAAAGGCTAGTTCAACACCAACATCTTACGGCTTTTTTATTCTTGATATTTTATATAATTTTCTTCAATTATTCTTCAAGATATTTTACATAATTTTTCACTTTGTTGCAGTCAACATTGAATGTAACAGGTGGATTTGAAAAGTTCATAGGCTGACACATAGATGGCGCTACTAGTATTACATCCATATGAATTTTAGTTAACTCTAACCTTCAAAAGACACGTGTATAAATTTGACAGCTATTGCACTATTAGTATGTGAGTTATAGCATTTTTAGTGAAGTTATTGCATTTTTAGTGTTCATCACGTGCAGTCCACTCGGCTGACTGTCGATTGGACTCCTGTGTGAAATGATGGAGCCATGTTTCATCCATTGTCACATATCGACGCAAAAATTCGGGTTTATTACTATTGAACAGCTCAAACACTGCTTAGAATCATCAATTCGTTGTTGTTTTGGGTAGATTGTGAGCTCTGCGCGGCACCCACTTTGAACAGAGCTTTCGCATATCCAAATATTCATTCAGGATATGTCCTGCACGTTCCTTTGATATCTTTAGGGTCTCAGCTATCTCAATCAATTTCACTTTACGGTTATCAGAAATTATTTTGTGGACTTTTTTTTGATGTTTTTTTTGTCGGTAACAGCCTCTTTGGGGCGTCCACTGCGTGCATCGTCCTCGGTGCTCATTTCGCCTCGTTTAAATTTAGCAAACCACTTCTCTACGGTTGGAATTTTCCTGGTGAAAAAAGTCCGAATAATGTTTATCAAGAAAAGCCTTGGCTTCAATAGCATTTTTTCGCCAAAAAGCAATGCTTTAATTAACACACGAAACTCCTTTTTATCCATTTTTCAAACTAGCATAAGTTGCTTCACTAAAAATGCTATAACTCACATACTAATAGTGCAACAGCTGTTAAATTTATACACGTGTCTTTTGAAGATTAGGGCTAACTAAAACTCATATGGATTTAATACTAGTAGAGCCATCTATTTGTCAGGCCTACGAACTTTTCATCCCACTTGTTATCATTTACGTATGGAATCACGCATTCCAAAAAAATAAGTAATAAAAAGAAACTAAAAAACTAAACTAGAAAGTAAAAATTTATGACTGTTAAATTCATGATCTTTAATAAAAAAGGGTTCTTTACAGATTCTGAAATGATGAGTTAAAAATGATTTCATACAGGGCAAATTACTATGTTCATTTCAATTAATAACTGGATAGCATCATTGTGACAAAAAATTTGTATTTTTATCATTCAAAATGTTTTTAATCAATTTAAAGAATTACATATTTCTAATCAGCCTAACTATATTCAATATACTCATCCAAAGATTCAAGTACTTAAATTTAGCTTGGGACAGGTGGGCTGATTGTAAACATGGGCATTTTCATGAGATTTTATTGTTTAAAGCATATGAGTTTAATTAGTATCGTTCTGTATTTTACGATTATTAAGTCAAGACAGTTAATCTGGAAATCATTATACTATATTATTTAAAAGTATAAAGAGGAAAATGTAAGTTATTTTGTTTACCTCATTTTAGAGTAGAGGAAAAGGGACATTTTTATTGATGAAATAGCAATGCAAATTTTTTTACTTATTTATTAAATCAAATTTTAGTGGTTACAATACAATGGTTAATATATTTTATATATTTGTTTGTTCTATATTGGTGTCTATGAACAATAAAACAAAAAATGTCAACCATGAAAAAATTCGCCACGACAAATTGGTGTAAACCAAATTTATCCCAAATTGATAATTTTTTTGGGATAAATACTGAACTATTTCTTGAAAAAACAATTTAAGCTTTGTATTAGAAATATCCCAGCCAATTTACGTGAAATTTGAAGTTAAGTAATAGAACTTTGAAAAATATATATATATATATATATGTATAGATATCTTTCTACCTATCTACACTCATGTCCATAATTAAGGATAATGAAGTTCAGGCAAAGAAAGAGACAGAAGCAAAACAAATTTGACTTATTTGTAAAGTCTATTTATTAAACCAAAGGTAAAGAGCAAAAAAGATGCTATATGTTTGACATAATTAATAAAGTTGCGATTTTTACTCCCTGGAGCAAATTTCAGAAAAGAACCTATTTACAAAAACAGTATAACATGGTTAGTATGATGGTTAATATGGAGTATGTCCCCGGACGATGCAATACAGGCCTTACAACGCCTAGGCATGCTGAGTATCAAATTATCAATCTGATCTTGGGGAATATTACACCACTCATCAAGCAATGCCCTCCGGAAGTTCCGGTTGACAGGTGGGGGGGTTGACGGGCTGCAATTCGTCGGCCAAACCCTATCCCAAACATACTCTATTGGATTCAAGTCCGGTGAGTATGCTGGCCAATCCATACAGGTGATATCCTCCAATTGAAGGCATTCGTCTACAATGTTTGCACGGTGAGTACGGGCGTTTGCCATCCATAAACAGAAATTCAGCACCCATGGCGCCCCGAAACAAACGTACATGTTGTTCCAGAATGACATCCTGATAGATGTGGCCTGTCATCGTTACACTCTGAACATGCAGGTCAGTTCTGGAACCAAGAATAATTCCTCCCCAAACGAGCCATCCTGCACCACCGTAACGGTGTCGTTCAATGGTGTTCTCTTGGTGGTAACGGGTACCTGGCGCTCTACATATGAAAGTCCGGCAAAAAATCAGACTGCAAACTAAACCTGGACTCGTCGGAAAACATCACACAAGACCACTGTTGCGGTGTCCACAATGCATGCTCTCTACTCCAGGTTAATCGTAGGCGACAGTGAGTTGCGGTAAGTGGAACACATATGATAAGCCTACGAGCATAGGACCAACTGTCGTCGGTAGCTGAAGAGAGCTGACGAGACAGGGTCTGATGCTGTGCTCCGTCTGTTTTTCTTTTGGCAGTAACTGCTAAATACCGGTCCTCATTCGGCGTTGTAACTCGGGGCGACCTGTGCTGTAACATCTACTCACATTACCACCATCTTGGAATCGTTGCTAATGCCTGGAGATGACACTCTGGGCGATTCCAAATTCCTCGGATACTTCCAGCTGGGTACGTCCACATTCCAGTCGTCCGATAATTCTACCACCTAAAAAATCATCCAAATGCTTCCTTTGTGCCATAACTATGCGGTTATTGCACTGAAAGGATTTTAAGGCGCTTGAACAATTTTACTTCTTTGCCACCATTCCTTATATACCCCTCTCTTACACTCTCGTCATTGTGACGTGGTGGTTTCCTGTAATTTGCATATTCTTCTTCAAGATGTGTGTGATAATTCTACAGGTGAAATTTTTTATTTTAGAGTTCAATTTCTGTGTGATTCTGAATTATCCGTAATTTATGGACATGTGTATATAGACGGAGTAGAGATATATTCTTTATTGGCGCAAACAGCCCCTTGCTGTGCCAAGGTCGTCTGCACCTACCGAAGTTTCCAGACAGGAGATGTTTTCTTTTTATATATATATGTATAGATTTTTAGGGAGATTCAACCATTGCTTTATACTGGGTTTTCTCTTTTGCAAAAATCGTCGAGGAGTCTGTCGCTTAAAGTATTGATTTGACGATTCAAAGGTACCGTATATATTTTCCGAATGTAAGCCGATCGCCCATATAATCCAGAGAATATTTTTCAAAAGATTTTCCTAAAATTCAGAATCAGTTTATCCAGACGAAAGTAAAAAAGAAAACATCCTGTAACGCTCAAATATGAAACGCTATTGGACCGAAAATGCTGCCAAACGGGTAAAACTGATGGAATATTTTTCAATCAAAATCGCTAGCAATACGTAACTA